>APFE030117243.1:189458-211509 GCA_000404065.3 Pinus taeda
TATGTTGTAGGTATCTATTTTTTATGGTATTTTAAATACTTTTTTAATTATGTCCTTAGTACTTAGATATAGAAAAATCTTATAAGTCCATTGAACTTAAAAATGACCCCAAAATGAAAAAGCATGTGAACTAACATCCCAACACAAAGATATACCACTTTATTAAAATTTCGGGTTTAATGTTATACTACTTTCACCCCTCTTCAATCTAATACATGTTTATGCATTTGTCGAAGAAGGTTTTTACATATATGGATTTCTATTTGTATATCTAGAAAGTTGAGTTTCCTAAATCATAACTTTTTATCCTTTAAACCTTTGATCTTATGGAATTTTTAAGGAAAACATATATCTATCTATATTACGTATTCATTGAAATTGTCATTATAGTGATTTTTCCCTAATATTTACACAAGTGGTCTACCCAATAACTCATCTATATTTTCTTTTCATTTAGAATCAACACCATTATATTTACACAAGTGGTCTACCCAATAACTCATCTATATTTTCTTTTCATTTAGAATCAACACCATTATCATTAGGGGAGACGTCAAGGATTTTGATCCTAAGATTCAAATGGACAAAGCGACATTCTTACTATGCTTGGTGTAGAAATAATCCATTTCTTAATTGTATTATATTTATCCATATGTTAAGATTAATATCACATGCAATACCGAGGATATTATTTGTATCGAGGAACCAGAACCATATTGCAAAATAGGAAACCTATTCGGTTGGATGAGCTCAATAAAATTGGGGTAATCATAATTTTTTTTGTAATTTAAAAAAAAAGAATACACATACCCCTATGGCTCCATGTACGGACCATATAAGTTATATGGTGATATTGGCTTCCGTGTCATTGTAAAACAATAGAAACCTCTAATCTCGTAACCAAAATGATGCACTAAAAAACTTGAATAATAAAAAAGCATAGTTTACAAAAGAGCCTTGAACTAGTAAGTAGTCTACCCTTAAATATAGGATTATGCTATGGGATTGTTTGAATACAGACTTACAACAAAGTAAACGCTACAAAATTGGAGAAAAAATCCTACATACATAAATACAGATAAAAAGTATGCTTATGATAATTGGTAGGTATGGAGGTATGGGACACCAGGGATATAGTTTACTAAGGTTTAATATCATTTTATTTTTCCTTTATCATATTTTTCTTTTCCCTCTAGCCAAAAAGTACAATACGTAAGATTGTGTAGGCGAATTTCGAACAAATAACTAAGATTTTCCCTACTAGGATTGGCTTCACAAGGGACCCATCTAGCCCAACTATAAAATCCTTGATAAACGAGAAAAATACAAATATTGGGGTTTTGAATATTCTACCCAAAAATAATGGGACTTTCAAGTGAGACCATGGATAATGGTGTCCATGTACACAACAAGAACTATGGATAATGGTGTCCATATTCTTACGTATATATGACCAATCACTAATAACCACGTGTATGTAAAAAATAAGGGATGATCAACATAAGTTCCTTAATGGACAATAATGTCTTTCACATAGCATGCTTACTTACACACCCCTGGAATTTTTTTGCATGGAAATGTAATGCCGCATTTTTTTTCCACTTGCTTGAAAACCTAAAGATTATTATTTCAGCGTTTTTTTTATAAATGACCCACCTTATTGACTTGTACATCGATAATGAAACTCAAACATTTAATTATCTTTTTTTTTTAAGGTATGACTGAGAATGAGTTCATTTAAATGTTCATACACATAAATTATATGTGCATCGATATGATGTAACTAATATTGTCATTTAATCATGATATGGTTATAACACTTTAAAAAGAAAATGTTGGATACATTAACTTGTAAAATTTAATGTATTAGGAATCATATTTATTGACGTGGAAATACAAAACAATATTGTTGTATGAGGTAATTTTTTTATCAATGACTTAATTTACTATCTTGTACTTCGATAATGGAACTCAAACATTTAGTTTCTTATTGGTTTTAAAATATGATTTTCAATAAGTTTATTTAAATGTTTATATAATGATATGGATGAATTATATGTACAATAATATGATATAACTCATATTTTCAATCCATCTGCTTATGATAAATTAAATTGAAAATGTTGTATACATTAACCTCTAGAGGTTTTTAATGATTTACTTAGTAGGATAGAAAATCACAGATATTGAGGTGGGAATAAATCAACATTATATTAGACTTTGGATTGAGGCTAGCTACCCAAAAGTGTTATATGATTAAGGTTATATTTTGATTGTGAATATGAAATTTTCTTTTTGGTTAATTGTAGTGTGTCTCGACATAACAAACATCCCTATCAATTGATCGACATATCAATAACATCGTTTTATAGAATTTAATGGGTACCATAAGGAGAATGGTACAACATTTTTATTTTTCATACAATCACTCTTCTTCGATGACCTACGTTGTAAAAATGGTGATGGTTAAATACTTATGGGTGCACACTATCATAAAGCATGCTCAATAATTGATCACTCATGAGGTTTGTCTAAGATTCAAGCAATAAGTTTGTGATTTTATTTATGAGAGACTATTAATTTTCCAACAGGAAAGATATAGGTTGAGTTAATAAAGTTTCAATAGTTGCACCATTTCCTCCACCAAGAAAGTTGGATTCCTGAAGGGCATGCAAAAACATGGCAATCATGGAACACACTATAAGGTAATTCTTAAAGGGAATGAAAAAATATGCGGTCCTTGGCATTTCTTGTAAATTATCAAATATATATTGAAATAATATTGATTAAAGAGTATAAAAGTGAATTACTTTAGTATATGAACAATTTTGTAGATGGAAATAGATATGCAAGCATAAATATGTGAAAGTCACAGATATTTCAAAGCCATCTTCTGTAGATGCATGCTTCCATATCTATGGGCATACATAAAATTTGAACATATAGGGAAGATGGTTTTTGTATATGTGGGCTTCTAGTTATGTGAATGAGTGATGGATATATATAAAATTCCACTTTCGTAAATAAGCTTGCATTTTTGCATGTCTAACTTCTCTATATGCATGCTTCCATATCTATGTGCATATGCAAAAGTGAAACATATATGAAAGCCATATTCTATATATATGCATATTTTTTTATAATGCACATAAATACAAAAGTGTACCTATAAAAAAATCACACATATGTAGAAGCAATCTTCTTTATATGCATGCTTCCATATCTATGTGCATATACAAAAGATGGCTTATGTATATGCATAAATTGTATATAGCACATAGATATAGAGGCGTGAATCCATGGAAGTCACACACATGAAAAAATTCAAGAGCATATATGAAGTGGATATAAATATATATATATATTATATAATATTTATATATCAAATATGATTTTTGTGTTATTTGTATTTGAGTTCTGTATACACAAATATATATGCAAACACATCTATGAAAGTGGAATTCCATATAGGCACTTGTGTTGCGACATATGTGACACTTTCATATATGCATGTTTCCATGTCTGTGGACATAAATAGTAGTTGTGCATATACAGAAACCATCTTTCGTATATGTGTTGACTGAAGCTTCTATAGATGGTCAAATTTGTTGGTGCAATTTAATTGCTCAAACTGTAATTAATAATTCACGATTATGCAAATAAAAAGGCTCTTTTAGGTAAAACATTAATAAGTCGAACTGTCAACTAAGTCTTTCAGTGAGTCATTAGAGACAAAAATTAGGGTAAGGTTAAATGTCGGTGTCCTTGAGGCAGGAGATCCTCTCCACCTTGTAATTAAATCAATGTATTGTTGATGAGATCAGCTTCTACTAACAACAATTGAAAAATCTCAATCGACAATAAAATTTAGATTTTCTAGTCATTAGATCTATCCTTTATTTATAAGTTATAGACTTAATAGTCAAGCTTTTGTAACTGCATATCAACGAAATCAAGACAGAGCACTGGAGTATTCAGTATAGTCGGATTATATAATTTTGTAGAAAATTCTTTTATAGATGCATTTGCAGTAACAAAAAATTCAAGTAAAGGAAATCAAACAAGAAAAACACATGCAAAGCTCAAGTGCTAAAAATGGTGACAATCGTTATCACATCCTCCCCCAATCTGAATATTTCAGACATGTTCTTGGATTTTTACGTAGAAAAATGAAGGATTTGATTTGAAAAATGACCACTTATTTTTTATTGAATGATGAAACTCTAAGGAATGAGAGTCCCAAATTGGACTCGTCCCTAGAGAGAGAGAAACAGGTTTCCCCCAGATTTGACAAGAGTTGTCAATGATTCCTAGTTGGATTAGCAACATCGAGGACTGAGAAGACAACAGTGGGTGTCAACATCGAAAATCTATACAAAGAGGCCATTAGACAAGGAGTAGTCACAGTAAACCTTGTATATGTGCATTTTCCTATCTAGTTGGTGGTCATTACGGCTAAGTTAGCTCTGCAAATTAGTATGCATGGTTGATATACAGTAAGGATACATGTGCAAAGAGAACTAATTTAAGAGATTTTGCATCATTTCTCAGGATGAGCAAGGCATTGAGTGTGGCAGAGATGTTGTAAGGGTATTTAGACCTATGTTATGAACATACATATTATGTAGTTGATAATAAACATCAGTAAAAGCGTATGGTAAATTAAATAGGTGGCTGAGAGTGGGTACAACTACTCCAACCACATACATCATATACAAATATACACTTATATCAATGAAAAACCTAGATTTGAACTCCTTTCCTAATACTCTTGTCTTGTGTATTCTCGTAAATGTATGTCTTCTTTCTCATTCAATATAGCTTGTCCTTACTCTTCATATCATATATTTTCAACATGCACATAGATATGGAAGCACATATATCGAAGTAAAATTTAATATATGCACTTTCCTTTAATTATATATGTAAGCTCCATATACGAATGTTTTCGTATCTGTGTGGATTTCCAGAAGTTGTACATATACGAAAGCCATCTGATCTGAATTTAAGCAAGAATGCAAAAAATTACAGATATAACTATAAATATAGAGATGCAATAGAAATAATAATTACTTTCATTAATATCAAATAATGAAATATGGTTAAAAATAGAATGGAAATGAGACTAGCTCAAACGATGGTAGCTTATTTCAGAGAAGAGATGTGGCGGCTACATGCATCTCAACTGAGTTACAATAAGGCTCAAGGGCCATTCTGCTATTGAACAATAAGATAAAACCCTAAAAATCCAAAGCCCTAACCCAAGGAGATGTACTATCAAGAGTTTATGGGCCCCGTTCAGGTTAGGTGGGCAGCCAACTTCCCCTGGTCATAACTTGGTCATATTATCTTCATTTGATGTTCATGATACCTTATTGGAAATATCTCTCCGAGGACTACACCAAAAAAATGTTTTTAATGAAATGGCCGAGAGGAATATTTCCAAATAAATGTTGTTTAGGGCCTTAAAACGGCTCTGGAAGTCCAGGACCCATAAAATCGCCAAAATTAGTAAATTGTGCTATAACTAAGGAAACTGAAAAAAGGGATAGAAAAATTGTGAGGGTCCAAGTGGAATATGTGGGTGGCCACCAATATCTACATGGATCATTCCTCTCCTCTTAGGAAGAAATTGTCTCGATTACGTTGCCTTCCTCCATGAGATGAGGAAACTTCTTCTCAACTCGGTCCCTAGTCAGCCATTTTCCTTGGTGCAGGAGTTGGTTAGATTTGACAGCGTGATACAGTTAGATCTTCTGATGATGAGTTTCTTGATCTACATGTCCATGATCTAATTAATTGCATCTTGTTCCATATAGTCTCGATTTAACTTTGTCGATATGAGTTGTTCTCCAATGTTGGATCTGTCCAGTAATGGTGGAAAATATGACCGAAGGCGATCCACATTGAACACTAAGTGCAGGCCAAGAAATGGGGGAATGCTGAGCTCAAAAGCATTATCTTTGATAGCCTTGGTGATGTTGTATGGCCCATATCGAAGCGGGAGAATCTTGGGTTGGGTCCCAATGAGGCCCTCCTTCTACAAATGTAGCCAAACTTTGTCACCCACCTAGAACTTGTGTGGAACCCAATGATGATCATGTTGCTGCTTGTACTTACCATTGGCTCTGTCCAATATGTCATGGACTTGTTGGAAGATGTGTTGAATGTGCTCAGTGAAGCTGTATGTGTTGTCGACTTCAGACTGGACATCATCTAAATCTATCGAAGTCGCTAGAAATGGTATGGCCACATTAGTGGGATGTAGTGGTTGGAATCCCAAGCCCACCTGAAAAGCATTTTGGCTAGTCGAGTTGTTGAGATCCTGGTTGTAGTTGTGTTGGAGATAAGGTAGGTTCTCATCCCATGTGCGTGGATGCTTTTATTTGCACTTCTACATCATGTGTATGATCGTTCTGTTGATGACCTCTGTCTCGCCATCAGTTTTGGGATAGAAAGTTGTGGACTTATTAAGCTTGGTGTCCAGGATCAACTAGACATTGGACCAAAATCTATTGAGGGACGTGATGTCCTAGTCTGTGATTATAGACTGTCAGATCCAAAAGTGTACCCACACTTGTTGAAAGAAGAGTTTAGCATTTGCTTCTACTGTGATACTCTTCTTACAGGCCACCATAATGTCCATCTTCGAGAATATGTCAACAACCATAAAAACGTACTCGTTTCCTTACTTAGTAGAAGTAAGGCCTCACATGTAGTCTATGGAGATGGATTGCCAAGGTCGATTAGGGGTAGGTAGTGGAGTATAGAGACCTTGTTTCTTGATGGTCAGTTTGGAAATGGTGTAGGCAGTGCAGAATTTGATGTACTTCCCGACATCCTGTCAAAGATTCAACCAATAGAAATACTTCTACAACACTACCACCATTTTCTCAACCCCAAAATTCCCATTAGCTCGACTGTGGTGTGCTTCCCAAATAATCTTCACATGCTCACTGACAGGAACACAAGCGTGTCTCAGGTGGCATAATAGAGCATCCTAGAGGTGAAAATATGGAGCTTGCTAACCCTCCAATAGCATATGGTGTGTGTGGACGAATTATGGGTCAGTTTTGTAGACAAGTGGCCAATCAAAAGTCTCATGCCCACAAGAGTTAAGCATGGTGGTTAACGCCATGATCGGTGGTCGCCTGAGGCAGCCTACAACATTATTCGTGTTACCCTTCCTATACTTGACATTCAAATGGAACTATTGTAGGTATGTGGAAGACTTCTAATGGTGATCATTCTACAACTTCCCTTGCATCTCTATGAACTGGAGGGGTCGTTGGTCTATGTGGATGACCGTTTCCTTCCACAAAATGTAATTCTTCAATTGTCAGAAGGCTTACACAATGGAATACATCTCTTTGTCATAAGTGGGATACTTCCGAACTGCGTTTTAAAGTATCTCACTGTGCTATGCCATAGGATGCCCTTGTTGAGTAAGGACTTCCCTAATAGCATAGCGAGAGGCATCTGTCTCAATCTCAAAAACTTGTTGCAATTCTGGTAATGTGAGTATTGGTACAGAGAAGAGGCAATGTTTCAACTATGCGAATGCCTTCTATTGAGATTCAGACAAAATAAATTTTGTTTCGCTCGTCGTTCGATGACTTGACTAAAAGGCCAAGTGATATGAGATAACCCCAACATGAACCTACAGTAGAAATTCGCAAGATTGAGAAAGTTGTGGAGCTATGTCACAGTGGTTGGGGTTGGCTGATCCAAAATGACTTGGATCTTGGATGGATCCACATGCACTCCCAATTCATCAATAGTGTATCCTAGATACTGAACCTAGGTCATGAAAATAGTTCATTGCTCCAAATTGGCAGACATCTTATGTTGCCACAGTGTTTGGAGAACTTGTCAGATGTGTTGGAGGTTCTCTTCCCAACTTTGGCTGAATATCACAATGTCATCCAAGTAGACCACTACAAATGAGTTGATGAATGGCCTCAAGATGTCATCCATAAACCTCATGAAGGTTTCCGGAGCATTCGTTAACACGAAAGGCATAACTAACAATTTGAGAAGGCCCTCCTTATCTTTGAAGGCAGTCTTGCACATATCGGAGGGTTCAATTGGGAATAGGTGATATCTATACTTCAAGTTGATGTTGCTGAAATATTTCCTCTGTTGAGTTGATGGAGAAGGCCATCAACCCATGGGATTGTGCACCTATTCTAGACAGTGATCTTGTTTAGCACCCGATAGTCAATACAGAGTCTCCAAGTCTCATCCTTCTTCTATATCAATAGGATCTGGCTCGCATAGGTCGATGCATTGCACTAAAAGTGACCTTTTTGTAGAAGCTCCTAAATTTTCCTCTTGATTTCATCGTTCTCCATAATAGAGTGTCGATAGATTGGTCCATTGGGTAATGGAAAACCTAGGGTCAAATTGATGGAATGCTTGATGTGACAGTGCAGGGGCACCACTACTGGTGAGGTGAAGATGTCCTTGTACTCCTCCATGGCCTTGTCCATATGTTGTTGCCCTGAGGAGGGATCATGTCTAGAGGTCAATACCATCATCTTCTTCTTTCCTTGAGGGCATATCATCAGGAAAAAAAATTCCATTTTTGGAAATGAGCTTATTGCATTGTTTTACAGTAACCAAAGAGATAGCAGTAGGTGTTGCTACCTTCGGTATCATGTACAACTTATTTCCCAACGTAAAAATAACAGCGCAAGGCCTTGACTCATACAAATCATGTCACTTATACAAGTATGGCTAACCTAATAATACATCAAAAAAATCAAGGGGAACGGCGCCAAATAATACCTCATCTGTGAAGGGCTTGATGTTGTATGGAAGGTGACATTGTTCGCTCACGTGCAAAACCCATCCTTGCTAAAGCCACCTGATCACATAAAGTTTTTGGTGTGCTATGGTTGGTACGCTCATCCACTTCATGACCTCTGCTGCAATGAGGTTCTTTTGGCTCTTATTGCCGACAATGAACTGTAGTGGGGAATCCTTTACCCACATCTGGGAACAGAACAGACACTCCTCCTCCTCTGGATCTTTGAGTTCCTCCTTCTAGATCTTTGTGCTCGCAATGGTAGCATTGGGCTCTGCATCAATAATCTACTCCCTTTATCATTCCACTTGTTAGATTCTGACTCAGAGTTGGAAAATGCATCTGATTTTGAAGCCTTCAGCTCAGCCACCAATGAATACATGTCCCGACACTCACTTGTGTTGTGGGTGGAGCTCTTATGAAACTCACGCCACTTTCGAGTGTCCTTCTTCAGCTACATGGTGTTTTCCTTTGCTTATGGCTTTGGCGGATGGTGATGGATCATCTCACCTTCGCTTTTTACATTGTTCTAGGGTTTGGGGGCACCTCTTCGTTGCTTCAAATTCACAGATTCAAAGTCTCACTTCTTCTATTAAAAGTTCTTCTTGACCATGACAATGTATCAATATGTCGTGCTGAATGAGGAGATGTCTAGGATCTCCATCTCATCCTGGATGTATTTATGAGTACCAAATGTTTCTCACAATCCTTGATACCCAAATTCGTGTAGAGGGTATGAAAGACATTGGTAAAGTATGGCACGTCTTGGTCCCTTCCCTGCCACACCGTGGTCCACTTTATGTGTTTGTCCTTGTAGCTCCCAACAGGGTAGTACTGCTCGTTGATGGCTTCCCATAATGAATTCCAAGTGGGAGCAGGTGAAAATAGTGAGGTGATACTTTCATCATTCTACTCACATTAGGTTTTGCACCAGTCGTTGACATGGGGGGTGACTTTGAGAAGAGCAAAGGTAATCTTTTCATAGATGGAAAAATCATGAACAGAGAAATATCCTTCTAGCAGATTCAACTATTTATCTATGGCTTCTCCATCTATTTGGCCCTTAGATATGGAAATGTCAAAGTTTACTTGTAGTTTAAAAGGTGTGGATCCTTCAGAGTGGCTATTGGATGTGGACGTGCTACCGGTGGGCAACCGTTGAAGGATCTAGGAAAAGTTATCCTTCATCGATTTTATTTCTTTCTCGAGTGCCTCCTTAAGAAATATTTTGATAGGATCTCCTACTCCCTCATATTATTCTTCTTCCCAAATGTGAGGCCGTCAAAATTTATGAGGTTTGTCTTGTAAAATTTCAACCAGTTCGAGCCCTAACTCCTTATATCCTGACCTCATTGGGGACATGAAAAGAAAAACATAAAAAGAGTAGGCCACTATGATACGACTAATCCAAATTTAAACAAGAATGCAAGAAATTATAGATATAACCAAAAATACATAGATGAAACAGAAAGATCTCTTCCTTTCATTAATATCAAATAATGATATATGCTTACAAACATAATGGAAATGAGAGTATATTGGGTGATGGTAGCATAGCTCTAAGAAGAGATGTGGCGACTGCATGCCTCTGAACTGAGTTCCAATGAGGCTCATGGGCCTTATTATTATTGAACAATAAGAGAATACCATAAACAAACAAAACCCTAACCTGAGGAGATGTAACACAAAGAGTTTATGGGCCTCGTTTGGGTTAGTTAGGTAGCCAACTTCTCGAGGGTGTAACAGGGTCATATTATTTTTATTTGATGCACATGATACCTCATTCGAAACATATCTCCAAGGAATACAATTGAAGATGTGATTTCAATGAAATCCTCTAGAGGAATATTGCTAAAGAAACATCGTTAAGGGCCTCAAAACGTATCTCAAAGTTCAAGACCCGAAAAGCTACCAAAAATAGTAAATTATTCTATATTTAAGGAAAATGAAAAAAAACCCTAATAGAACAATGGTGAGGGTCCAAGTGGAATAGGTTGGTGGCCACCAATATCCACCTCGATCATTCATCCCCTATTAGAAAGAAATGGATTCCATTGCGTTGAGTTCCTCCGTGAGATGAGGAAACTTCTGTTGGAATTGGTTCCTAGTGAGCCATTTTGCTTGGTGCATATGTTGGTCAACTTTGACAACTCAATACAGCTTGATCTTCTACTTGTGAGTGTTCTTGATCTAAATGTCCATGATCTGATCAGTTTCATCTTTTTCCATGTAGTCTGGATTTAAATATGTTGGTATGAGTTGTTCTTCAATGTCTGATGTGTCCAGTAATGGTAGAAAGTATGGTTGAAGGCGATCCACATAGACCAATTGGTGTAGGAAAAGAAATGGTGAAATGGTGAGCTCAAAATAATTATCTCCTACAACCTTGGTGGTGGTGTATGGACCATGTCAAAGTGGGTGAATCTCGTAGTGGGACCCAGCGAGGCGTCCCTTTTGCAAATGTAGAAAAACTTTGTCACCCACCTAAAACTTGTGTGGAACCCGATGTTGATCATGTTGTTGCTCGTAGTTAGCATTGGTTTTGTCCAATATGTCATGAACCTATTCGAGGATGTGTTGAATGTGCTCAACGAAGCTACTTTTCTTGTCGGCTTCGAACTGAACATGAGTCGAATCTGCCAGAGTCGCTACAAATGGTATGGCCACATCAGTGGGAAATAGTGGCCGGAATCCCAAGCCCACCTGAAAATAATTGTGACTAGTTGACATGTAGAGAGCCCGGTTGTGGTTGTGCTAGACATAGGGGAGGTTCTCATCCCATGTACGTGGATGCTTTGAGTTGTACACATGAATAATGTGTAAGATAATTTTGTTGACAACCTATGTCTAGCCATTAGTTTGGGGATGGAAAGTTGTGCACATAGTGATCTTGGTGTCTAGCATTGACCAGAGACTGGTCCAAAATGTACTGAGTGTAGAAATTCCCACTGCAGATCAATAGACTATGCAATATACTAAAACACAATACAAGATCTACTTCTACAATACTTTGCGGAAGCTTAATCGAATTGATCAAGATCAACTGAACGCATATAACTAATGAAGAGAAATCAATCACACATAACACAAAAGAAATAACCCAGGAAAAGCCTCAACCTAAAACCCCAACTTTGTATTATCATACACATGAAAATATAGTCTGGATTACAAAATGAATCAGCTCACAAGCTATCTTGCTTTCTTTGCAATCCCTCTACTACTCATAGACAGTCAAAGGGCTTTCTCAAACCTTCTCCTCTGCCCTCCAAGCCTCCTATTTCTTTGTGCAATTTTCCTTGGGGTCCAATGCAGCCACTTGTGTGAATTGGCCTCTTCACACACTCACTAACCTCTGATCCAACTCTGTAATCCTATAGGAGATAAATCCTTCTCCATGGATGAGCTTCCTTTATAGGAAAATTCCATCCAACTGATAGTACATTGTCCCTCCTCTGATCTCATGTGGGTCTCTGTCTGAACTAACATGCATGAGTTATTCATGAGGGAATATTCAGTTATCTGAAGTGCAGCAGTTATATGCAAGCATGCATTAACTAACTGAACTAACAATTAATTTAAACAAACTGTTTAAATCAATCTAACTGGACTTGACTCAGTTAACCGAGCCAACTAATTACAACTCAAATTAGAACTCAACCTTATCGCTTTAACTGATAGATAAATTCCTCAATTAATGGAGAAATTGTTGCATGTCCTCACATAGACTTCATGTTTGATTTTTCACAAATAATTAACTCATGGTGAATTAATTAATTTATTTTCAAACAGTTATTAAGCTCAAATTCGAATTTTACTTCCTATCTTTAGTCCAAGGACTAACTAAAATTGGAATCCATCCTAAACTGCTAAAAATAGAAATTCTACTTTCAGCACTTCCATTTTTTATTCCCTTTTTCTCAATCCAACATTGGTACCCAAACTGCTATTTATAGCAGTGCTGTTTTTAGCACTTCTATTTTTAGCAGTTCTTGTTGCCATGTTCGACACTGAGGAACCTGTTGTCCCGATGTCAGATGATAGAATGTGGGATCCCAAAGTGTACCCACACTCGTTCAAACAAGAGTTTAGCGGTGACTTCTACTATGATACTCCTCTTGCAGGCTGCCATAATGGCCATCTTCGAGAATGTGTCGATCACCACAAAAACACAGCCGATTCCATGCTTAGTAGAAGGAAGGCTTGACATGTAATCCATGGAGATGGATTCCCAAGGTCAACTAGGGTAGGCAGCGGAGCATAGAGAGCTTGCCTCTCGATGGTTGGTTTGGCAATGGCATAGGTAGTGCAATATTTGATATACTTCCCCACATCTTGTTGAAGATTTGGCCAATAGAAATACTTCTACAACACTGCCACCATTTTCTCAACCTCGAAATGCCTAGCAGCCTGAATGTCATGCGCTTTCTAAAAAGGTTTTGCATGCTCACTTGCAGAAACACAAAGGTGTCCTAGGTGGCATAAGAGAGCATCCTGGAGGTGAAAATTTGGAACTTGCTAACCCTCCAAGAGCATATGGTATTTGTGGCCGAATTTTAGGATTCCTTTCTAGAGAAGTGGCCAATCAAAAGTCTTATACAAACAAGAGTTGAGCATGGTGGTTAACGCCATGATCGATGGTCAGATGGGGCATTATGCAACATTGCTTATGCTACTCTTCTTGTACTTGATATTCATATGGAATTGTTGCAGGTATGTGGACCACTTCTAATTCTAATCAGTCTGCAACTTCCATTACATCTATATGAATTGCAGGGGTCGATGGTTCGTGTGGATGACCATTTCCTTCCACAAAATGTAATGCTTACATTATCAGTAGGCCTACATAATGATATACATCTCTTTGTCATAAGTGGGTTACTTCTGGACTGTGTTTGAAACGGTCTCACTGTGATATGCCACTAGATGCCCTTGTTGAGTAAGGACTTCCCCAATAGCATATTCAGAGGCATCTCTCTTGATTTGAAATGGTTGTTGCAAGTCTGGTAATGTGAGAACTGGTGGAAAGTAGTGGCATGTTTCAGCTCTGTGATTTCCTTATGTTGAGATTGAGATGAAAATAATTTTTCTCTTGCTCATCCTTATGTGGCTTGACTCAAGGGCCATGTGATATGAGAGAACCCAAACACAAACCTATGGTAGAAATTGGAGAGACTTAGAAAGTCATGGAGCTCTATTAGAGTGGTTGGGGTTGGACTATCCCGAATGACTTCTATCTTTGCTAGATCCACATGCACCCCCCATTCATCAATAATGTATCCTAGATACTAAACTAGGGTCATAAAAATATTGCATTTCTCCAAATTGGCACACATCATGTGTTGTCGTAGTGTTTGGAGAACCCGTCGGATGTGGTGGAGGTGCTCTTCTTAACTCTGGTTGAAGATAATGACATCATCCAAGCATACCACTAAAAATGTGTTGATGAATGGCCTGAAGGCTTCATCCATCAGCCTCATGAAGGTTTCAAGAGCATTCGTTGACCCGGAACATATAACCAACAATTCAAAAAGGCCCTACATGATTTTGAAGGTAGTCTTCCACACATTGGAGGGTTTGATTGGTACCTAGTGATATCCAAACTTCAAGTCAATCTTGCTGAAATATTTCCCCCCTTGAGTTTTTCAAGAAGGTCATCTATCCATGGGATTAGGTACCTATTCCAGACAATGATATTATTCAACATCTGGTAATCAATACAGAGTCTCAAACTCCCATCCTTCTTTTATACCAATAGGATCAGGCTCCCGTAGTGCGATGAAATCGACCGAATGTGAGCTTTATGCAGTAGCTCCTGAATTTTCCTCCTGAGTTCATCATTCTCCATAATGGATCACTAATAGATTGGTTCATTTGGTAGCTACGCACTTGGGGTTAGATTGATGGAATGCTTGACCTCACAGTGTAGAGGAACCCCTGCAGGGGAGGTGAAGATGTCCTCGTACTTGTCCACGACCTTGTCAATCTATTATTGACCTGTAGAGGGGCCCTGTCTGGAGGTCGTGGCCACTGTCTTCTTCTTCCCTTGAGGGTGTATCATCAGGAAAAAAATTTCCCAGTTTTGGAAATGAGCATACTGCATTGTTTTACAGTAACTATAGAGATGGCGCTAGGTGGTGGTACTTTTGGTATCCTATACAACTTATTTCTATAACAATAATAGGGAGAGGCCTTGACTAATACACATCATGTCACTTCCATAAGTATGGTTGGCCTAATAATACATCACAAACATCCAGGGGAGCAACATCACATAATGCCTCATCCATGAAGGGCTTAATGTTGTATGGAAGGCGACATTGTTGGCTCAAGCGCAGATCCTGTCCTTGGTGAAGCCACCCTATTGTGTACGGTTTTGGGTGTGTTGTTTTCGATAATCCTAGCCGCTTCAAGAACTCTATTACAATGACATTATTTTGTCTCCCATTGTCGACAATGAACTATAGTGGGGAACCCTTTACCCACATTTGGTAGTGGAAGAGACGCTCCTCCTCCTCTAGATCTTTAAGTTCCTATTTCTAGATCTTTGTGGTGGCGACAGTGGCATTGGGCTTTGCATCAACAATATTCTTCCCTTTGTCATTCCCCTTATCGGGCTCTAACTCAAAGTTGGAACATGCATCTAATTCTATAGCATTTAGTTCAACCACTAATGACTGCTTGGTCCGACACTAACTTATATTGTGGATGGAGCTCTTATGGAACTCACACCACTTTCCTATGTCCTTGTTTAGCCTCATAGTTTTGTCCTTTTCTTGTGGCTTTTGTGGTTGGTCGTGGGACGTCTCGCCTTGGTTTTATCATTTGTTCTAGGGTTTGGGGGCACCTTTCCCTTGCTTCAAATAAGAAGATCAAAAGTCTTGCTTCTCCTGTTTAAACTTCTACTTGATATTGACAGCATATCTGTATGTCGTCCCGAGTGAGGAGATGTCCAATAACTCCATCTCATCCTGGATGTAGCAGTGTAGGTAGCCACGGTACTTGAGTACCAAATGTTTCTCACAATACTTGATACCCAACTTCATGTGAAGGGTATGAAAGACATTGGTAAACTCTGGCACATCTTGGTCCCTTCCCTGCCCCAACCTGATCCACTTTATGTATTTCTCGTCATAGCTCCCAACAGGGTAGCACTGGTCCTTGATGTTGTCCTGGAGTGAATTCCAAGAGGGGTGGATGAAAATAGTGAGTTTGTACTTTCATCCTTCTGCTCGCAATAGGTTTTCCAATAGTCCTTGACGTGGGGGTTGTCTTTGAGAAGAGGAAAAGTAATCTTTCCTTGTTTAGAAAAATCATTTATAGAAAAATATCCTTCTAGAAGATTCAACCATTTATCTATGACGTCTGCATCTATTTGACCCTCAAATATGGAAATTCCAAAATTTACTTGTACCTTAAAAGGTGTGGAGCCTCCAGAGTAGTTGTTGGATGTGGATGCGCCACCGGTGGGAAACCATTAAAGGATCTAGGAAACATTATCCATCATCATGTTCCTTTGTTTCTTGAGGGCTTCCTCAAGAAATATTTTGACAGGGTCTCTTACTCCCTCATCTTTCTTTTCTTCCCTATGGGAGACTATCAAGATTAACGAGATTGTTCTTGTGAAGGTTTGACCAGTTCGAGCCCTAACTTCTTATATCCCATCCTCGTTGGGGAAATGCAAATAAAAAAAAGAAAGAGTAGACCGCTCTAATATCACTAATCCAAATTTGCACAAGAATGCAACAAATTACTGATATAACCATAAATGTAGAGATGCAATAGAAATAACACTTCCTTTCATTAATATCAAATGATGAAATATGCTTACAAACATAATGGAAATGAGAGTAGCTCAGGTGATGGTAGCTTATCTCTGAGAGGAGATGTGGTGGCTACATGATTTTGAACGAACTTACAATGAGGCTCAAGGGAATTATTAATATTGAACAATAAGAGAAGACACTAAACAACCAAAACCCTAACCGAAGGAGATGTAACACCAAGAGTATATGGGCCTCTTTGGGGTTAGTTGGGTAACCAACATCCCGGGCTTGTAACTTTCTCATATTATCTCCTTTTGACACACATGATACCTCATTGGAAAGATCTATTCGATAAATTCAACAAAAAATGTGATATCAATGAAATCACCCAAAGGAATATTTGCAAAGAAACATTGTTTAGGGCCTCAAATGACTTCAGAAGTTCAGGACCCGAAAAAATGAAAAAAATAGTAAATTGTGCTACAATTAAGGAAACTAAAAAAAAAGCTGACATAACAGTTGTTAGGGTCAAAGTGGAATAGGTGGGTGGCCACCAATATACACCTGGATCATTCCTCCCCTCTTAGGAAGCAATGGTCTCCATTGTGTTGAGTTCCTCCATGAGATGAGGAAACTTCTACCGATGTTGGTCCTTAGTGAGCCATTTTGCTTACTGCAGGAGTTGGCCAACTTTGACAACTCGATATAGTTGTATCTTTAGATGGAAATTGTTCTTAATCTACATGTGCATGATCCGATTGGTTGCAGCTTGTTCCATGCAGTATGGATTTAACTCTGTTGGTGTGAGTTCTGCAATGTCGAATGTGTCTAGTAATGGTGGAAAATATGGTTGAAGGCGATCCAAATTGAATACTTAGTGCATGCGAAGATATGGGGAAATTCTGAGCTCAAAAGCATTATCCACCACAACCTTGGTGATGGTGTATGGCCCATATCGAAGTGGAAAAATATTGCGGTAGGGTTGAACGAGGTGCTCCTTCTGCAAATGTAGCCAAACTTTGTCGCCCACCTGGAACTTGTGTGGCACCCAATGTTGATCATGCTGCTACTTGTACTTAGCATTGGCTTTGTCCAATATGTCAAGGACCTGTTGGTGGATGTGTTTAATGTGCTCAATGAAGCTATTTTCCTTGCCGGATTTGGACTGGACATGAGCCCAATCTGCCAGAGTCGTTGCGAATGGTATGGCCACGTTAGTGGGACATAGTGGTTGGAATCCCAAGCCTACCTAGAGAGGGTTGTCACGAGTCGAGCTATGGAAAGCCTAGTTGTAATTGTGCTATACATAGGGGAGTCTCTCATCGCATGTGCATGGATTCTTTGAGTTGTACATGCGCAAAATGTGTATGATCATTTTGTTGATGACATCTCTGTGGCCATCAATTTGTGGATGGAAAGTTGTGGACTTAGTGAGCTTGTTGTCTAGTATTGACCAAAGAATGGACCAAAATGTACTAAGGAAGCCGTTGTCCTGATCTAAGATGTTAGACTGTGGGATCCAAAAGGGTACCCACACTTGTTCAAAGAAGAGTTCAGCAGTCACTTTTATTGTGATACTCTTCTTGAAGGCTGCAATAATGGCCATCTTCGAGAATTTGTCGATGACCACAAAAACATAGTTGTTTTCATGCTTAGTAGAAGGAAGGCCTTACATGTAATCTATGGATATGGATTCCCAAGGTTGACTAGGGGTAGGCAGTGGAGTATAGAGACCTTGATTCTTGATGGTCAGTTTAGAAATGGCATGGGCAGTGCAGGATCTAGTGTAGTTCCTGACATGCTGATGAAGATTCAGCCAATAGAAATACTTTTACATTACTCCCACCATTTTCTTGACCTCAAAATGCCTAGCAACTCAATTGTAGTGCGCTTCCCAAATCATCTCCACATGCTAGCTTGCAAGAAAACAAAGGTGTCACAAGTGGCATAACAGAGTATCCTGGAGGTGAAAATTTGGAACTTATTCAATGTCCAAGGGTGTATGGTATGTGTGGAAAAATTCTATGTTGCTTTTGTAGAGAAGTGGCCAATCATAAGTCTCATGCCCACAAGATATGAGCACCGTGGTTAACGCCATGGTCGGTGGTCGGATGAGGCAGTCTGCAAGATTATTTGGGCTATCCTTCTTGAACTTGATTTCAAAATGTAAGTGTTGCAGGTATGTGGACCGCTTCTGATGGCGATCATTCTGTAACTTCCCTTATGTTTGTATGAACTATAGGGATCGGTGGTCTATGTAGATGATCGTTTCCTTCCCCAAAATTTAATGGTTCCATTTTCGGCAAGCCTATACAATGGAATGCATCTTTTTTTCATAAGTGGTATACTTCCGGATTGTGTCTCACTATGGTATGCCAGTGGATGCCCGTGTTGAGTAAGGACTACTTGAATAGCATATTCAAAGGCATCTATCTCGATCTCAAATGGTTGTTGCAAGTCTCATAATGTGAGAACTAGTGTAGAGAAAAGGCAATGTTTCAACTCTGCGAATGCCTTCTATTGATATTTAGACCAAAATAATTTTTCTTTCACTACTCCTTCGCTGACTTGCCTCGAGGGCCACATGATATGAGAGAACCCCAACATGAACATCCGTAGAAATTGGCAAGACCTAGAAAGTTGTGGATTTCTATAGAAGTGGTTGGGGTTGGCCAATCCCAAATGACTTGGATCTTGGTTGGATCCACATGCACCCCCTATTAATCAATAATGTATTTCAGATACTTAACCTGGGTCATGCCAAAAGTGCATTTTTCCAAATTGGCACACAGCTTGTGTTGCACCAGTGTCTAGAGAACCTGTGACATATGGTGGAGGTGCTCTTTCCAACTTTGACAGAAGATCACGATCATCCATATATACCACTACAAATGGGTTGGTGAATGGCCATACAATTTCATCCATCAGCCTAATGAAGGTTGTAGTGTTGAAAAATGTGCAACAAGAAATGTTAAATTTAGAATGTGCTAAAAATAAACCTGCTAAAAATATCATGTCTAAAAATAGAAGTTTGGCCAGTGAGGTCATTGGCCACATTGGGTGAGAGGTGAAACTGATGAAAATAGAAAGTTCTAAAAACATAATTTCTATGTCCCTTCCTATTTATAGCAGTCCCTAGTCTATCTATCGGAAGTAAAATTAATCATGGTGTTAACTGCAGTTAGAAATATTAATTGATTAATTCAGTTGAGTTAATTAGTTAAGGAAATTCAAATTTGAAGTCTTTGTGAGCATGCACATGAGTTGTCCCATAGATTGAGGAATTTATCCTCAATTTCCTCCATTCATTGAGGGAATAATTATGAGTTCTATAATGAGAGAATCAGTTGACTTAGTTCTAAATAGTCAAGTCTAGTTAGATTATTTTAACAAGTTGTTAAAATAATACAATATAGTTTGTTAATGCTTGCATGCGTGTGACAAATATTATTTTAGATAACTGAGGATTCACTCGTGGATAATTGTTGCATGTCAGTTCTGTCAGAGACCCAGTTGAGATCAGATGTGGGACGTGTAATATCATATGCTTGGATATTTCTAGTAAGTATTCCTTGCATGGAGAAGGATCTACCATAGGAGATTAGAGGACATGTGGCCTATATATTTAGGCCTAGGTAGTCCATGATTTGTATCTTCTTATTGAAGATCATTAGAGTACAAAGAGAGAATGATAGCTATTGAGCTAATTCTTTTTGTATGTTGAAGAGGATTTCCACTTGATTGATAATACAATGTTGAGGTTATATGTTGGTGCTTTCCCCAGTGATATATTTTGTGTCATGTGTGATTGATTCCTCTTGATCAGTTATGCATGTTTCTAGCTGATGTTGCTCATGAATTTGATTATGCTTCCACTTAATGTTTTGTAGAAGTAGAACAAGTATTATGCTTTAGGACATTGAATATATCAGTTTGTTCTACAGGTGAAATTTATACATGGTATCAGAGCACAGGTGATCAAGGAGAGAACAATATACTGAGAGGAGATTTCAATGTTTTGAGTCGTGGGTCGAGAATTTGTAGAGATGATCTGAAAATTTTTGTACAAAATTTTTAGAAATAAATAGCAGATCCGTATTCCCTGTGGAAAAATACCCAAAATAAAAAAAAGAAGAAGCAGTTGAATCAAAGTACGGATGAGGGAGATATTGCTGATTTAAAATTAGTTCTATTTCTAGAAAATTTCGTGATGGCGGGAAAGTGGAAATAGATTGGTGTGCTAGCCAAGAACCTATATGCACTTGAGGTACAAGATGCATGCAAATCCTTGAAGAGCAAGGCAAAGGTTGGAGACTTGGTGGTTGAGAGGGAGGGTATATTACCTCTCAACATGCAGAGTCAGAAGAAGTCTTAGATGATTGTGGAGGAGCCACAATTGGTGTAGCAACTTCAAGAGGTTGTGGAGTAGCCACAACAGGGGAAGCTAAGTGGAGATCGAGTAGAGACATCTCCTCATGCAGAGACCTCCAATAGGGGGAAACTTCGAGCCAGGTGGGCTGAGGGATCACACGCAGTCATGCCTCCAGGTAGGAGGTGGGGCGATATAGATTGATCATCCCAAGCAGGAGGGGTAGGATCCTTGAGGTACCCAACCTCTTGGATGACACATTGCTACGGGAGCCCTGATGTGGAGTAGCAAGAACTGATTGATTGGGTAGAGACAGATGCGTATGGAGCAGCAGAGAGAGTGACAATGCAGGGAATCCCAGGACAGCACATAACTAGTAAACTGCAACAATGCGAGAGGCACAAGTGCTTTTCATAGGGCTAGGTGGCACAAAGTGGTGTGCAATGGTGTGAGATGCATGGAGATGTTGCAGTAGTGCAGATGTCAGAGAAGGAGCACTTGTCAGCGGCAAGTAGATCTTTAGCATCAGAGTATGTTCCTAGCCCAACAGAGTGGTCAGTTGGGAGTGTTTTTGTTCCAAGTGTTCTTGGAGCAAGTGGAACAGGTAGATGTGTTGCATGCAGAACATTCTAGAGTTAGAAGATCAGGTTCGAGAGAAAGCCTTTCTTGTTGAGAGGGAGTGTTGAAAAATGTGCAACAAGAAATGTTAAGTTTAGAATGTGATAAAAATAGACTTGCTAAAAATAACATGTCTAAAAATAGAAGTTTGGTTAGTGAGGTAATTGGCCACATTGGGCGAGAGATGAAACCGCTAAAAATAGCATTTCTAGGCCCCTTCCTATTTATAGCAGTCCCTAGTCCATCTATAAGAAGTAAAATTAATCTTTGTCTTAACAATAGTTGGAAATATTAATTAATTAATTCAGTTAAGTTAATTAGTTACGGAAATTCAAATTTGAAGTCTTTGTGAGCATGCACATGAGTTGTCCCACTGATTGAGGAATTTATCCTTAATTACCTCCATTGATTGGCGGAATAAGTATGAGTTCTATAATGAGAGAATTAGTTGACTTAGTTCTAACTAGTCAAGTCGAGTTAGATTATTTTAAC
>APFE030117243.1:230217-275168 GCA_000404065.3 Pinus taeda
GGTCACCAAATGTACTATAAATGTATATCAGATTGTTAATAAAAAATGTATAGCATGCTTTATCTTTCCTAATTGTTCCCGCTGTCCATGTCTGTTTAACAGAGAATCCGGATGAAGAAATAGGAATTGATCATGTCGTCGAAACAGTCCCTGATTGGACTCCGACTTGTTGTTGATAATTTGCCGGGACAGATGGTACACTAGCGAACATTGTTGGAGTAGAAGTAGGAGGTTCTGCTGCTGCTACATTAGATGACATAGTCCTAGATTTCGATGGTTGTTCAGACATATCTATTCTATCCAAAACATTTCCTAGCGATTCTGTGGGAACTTGCAATGAAGGGAGACTAATTTCTAAGACCAACGAGGGAACAATGACGTTATTCCGATTAAAATAAATATTAGACACTTTGACACAACTTTTGTTTTCAATTTTTAAGAGTTGAGAAAAAACAAAAGATGACTCTAGTCGCCTTCGATTTTTAATGAGCCTAAAGTGACAAGTGCTCAGATGGACGTTTTCCTTTAAGGAGTCTGAAAAGGAATGAAAGAGACTTCTCTGGAAATCTAGGTAGAGGGGATTACCAAACCAATCACAAAGCTGTAGAATACTTTTTACGGTACGATAGTCAATCTTCTCGAATACTGTATTCAGTGCATTGTGATCGATAGGGCGACAGACACGACTTCCTAAGGATAAAGGATGTAGCCTATTGTGGTCTCCCAATATATACTCGATGGTACGTGGGAGTACAAGTTCATACTGGCACTTGTCGTCTCAGAGTGGAGGAATCACCCAACCAACAATGAAAACAATAGTTACCAGGTTTTATGATGCTGGAATACATCTCTAGCCTAGAGTTCTAGATGTTGTGCCTTAGGTTCCAAAGCGTTTTTAGATTCATTAAATTTATTTTATAGTTGATTTTCTTTAAAAATTTGCCTTTTAGTTTCACCACGTGATGTGTATACAATTCCTAAAATGCAGTCTAAGATGATAAACAACTGTTTAATCTTCTTTTGGCAATGAAAATCCTAGCTACTAAGGAAAGAAAGTTAAGAATCTTTCAACAAAGAGCATAGAGCACACGCTAAATGCACTGTCTTAAATCAAACCAAGCAGTCTAAATTCAAATGCACATGCATGTGTTTGTTTTCAGCCTTCTTAATGTATGAATGATGATAAGAAAGATAAGTGCAAATATGAATTATTTTCAAAGCGACAATACTCAACAAATTTCTTTTCAAAATGAAGTGAAGGTGAGAGAGACACTTTGCAATTTTGAAATGAAAGTTTCTTTTCGACACTTTAAAAAATACTAATTCAAATCATATGCAACATTAATTGTATAATCAACTATAAAGAACAATGGGATTCTCCTATGACTGAAAACGACAACTATGACACTTTTAGATCAAGAAACGACAGTTCGACTATGCTACTTCTTTGCAAAAGAGAACTAAAAATGGTGCACAATACATAGAAACACTTACAATTATTTGCACTAAGGAGGCGAAATGATGCAAGAGAAGGGGGTTTTCACATAAATACACTGACTACAGACAACAAAACTCCTGAATAGTACTGAAAACAATGAGAAAAAACTACAGTCTCAGGGTAAAGTTAACCCTCCCTGACCATCGCACCTGTTACACAATGAAACCAGTATGCAGTGCACCTACTACAATCGGGAAGTGCAATGCATAAAGACTGCCTTGAAGGTAGGGTGCAATGGTACCAGTGCGAGAATTTAAACAAGTTTTCACTCACAGTTTGCAATTCAGTTCAGAGATAGACCGAGTAAGTAATGTTTAGTGTATGTAAAACACAGGGGTGATCTAAAGAGGTTACAAGAGCCACCACTTAGGGCAATTAGATTGTTTGTAGATCTATTGCTTAATTCATAAACAAAACCCAAAGATAGACTGGAGCAACATTGATCTACTTTGCATTTGTATAACAAATGTAGTTCGAAGGCTAGATGGCTTGACTTCAGGCTCCGTCTGTAAGTTTATAACAGAAACAAGGATAGATAGGCTAACAAACAATATAGTCGCTCCCCAGCGGAGTCGCCATTTTGTTACCAGGAATAGTGTCCACTCATATGTTGCTATTCCCACTAAGATGGGTGGCTATCTTAGAAATAAACAAGTAAAGTCTCCTTTCATTTTCTTTTATCAAAATAGACAAGAGGAGAACCAAGAAGACCGACCTTAGTCTTGTGCTTGATTTCCTCTCCTTCTTGGTAGAGCTTCGCCACTTCTTCTTCGTCTACCCAGCTTCAAAAGAACCTATAGAATCACAGCAAAATACTACTATCGAAGAAACAAAGATCTATATTCATAAATAACACAGGACCAGATGAGTGTTAACCATATAAATGCATATATATAAACAAGTACACAAGAATATGGAATAAAACTAGAATAGCTTTATTAATATGAAAAGTAGTAAGAGGATTACAACCATATGTTCTGTCCCGGCATCATCCTCTAGCTAGGAAGCCCTTCTTCACCTCAAGTGAAGCTTAGATCACCCAACACTATGAATGTACACCAGAAAACGAATAGCACTTCTCTATAAGATACAAAATTCCATCCTCTGGATCTCTGTGATCAGGGATCAATATATAGATGATTACAGAGAGGTGAGTCATCTTCTGGGATCTTGATTAGTGTCCTCTCTCTGATATTTATTGATTCCACTTTGAGAATGATGATCTCTTACTCATCCCTGGTCGAAAAGAGAGAGGCAAGTGTCAGAGGGGAAGTTTCTGGAAGATTCCATGATCTTCCACCTTGCATTTTGTCCCTGCCATTTTTCCATTCCCAAGCATCACACCCTACAAATGAGAAATTCAATATGCATCGCACCTTGTACACTAGGAAGGTGATATGCATCTCACCCTCTGCACTGAGCTTTCAGCAAGGTCCAGTTTTGACCATTTATGAGTAGTTTTCAGTGGAGAACTTCTAGGAGATGATATAATCAGCTGACCTTGTTCCTTTAGGCAGTGAAGCAACACTTTTAGGGACTTAGGATCCCTCAGTTTATGGCCATTTATGATTGGGGTTGGCGTGCCCAAACATTTCTATAACATTAGGAGCCTTTGGTTTATGGACATTTATTATTGGGGTTGCAGTGCCCAAAAATGTCTATAATAGTTGCCCCCTAAAGCATGAGGTTGTTAATATTTTGATGTCGGGTGAAATTCTTTATCATGAGGATCCAAAGTTTTTTCGAGCTGGAAGGCAAACTGTAATAAGATACAATTCAGTACATTATCTTCATAGTATTTTTCATGATCTAGTTGAGGCGGGCATTCCTATGCTCAAATTTATAAATTCATTTTCATGTACATAGGACAGACAACTATCTGTGTAGCAGACTAATGATTTAGACAGAGTCATCATCCTTTGATTTGGATGATCATATATTCGGCAATGATGTACATTTGATTTCTTTATATTCTTGAATATATCGCAGCCCGGATGGATGAAACTAGATTCGGGGTCTTCAAAACTCGTTCAATCATCACTCGGAGTACAATTCGATCCATGTGAAAGATGTTCTGGAGTCGAACATGGAAAGACATCGCCTGATTACCAGCCAATGATGTAAGCTGTTAACAGGCACGAGAGGAATCACCAATAATGACAATGATCCTCAAGGTACTACAGTACAATTTGTGTGGTGTGAAAAAGGGACTTGGCGTCGAATACCACACAAAATATCTTGGTCGAAGGCCATTGATGTAAACCTGTCACCGAAAGTGAGAAACTTTCCATTGAGGCATGCAAGCTTCAAAGTACTGAAAGGTGTTGTTCCCTAGGCCGACTTTTTGGATAATGGGCTGATGTCGACAAGAGGTGACACATCGTAAGAGGTCCTTAATGAATCCCACAGCTACGATATGGAACGGAGCAAATGATTTTGGAGGTGAAAACGATCTGATGATATAGGTTTCAGGGCGGTGGTCATGAAAGAATGGAGTGTGAATGTATTACAGAGGATGAGACACAGGTGAATTCTCTGAGTGACTTCTCTTAAACATATCAGCGACACTTACAATGGATTGGTAGCCTTAACCCTAAAGATGGATGGTGTGATGGACGAATGGTGATATGACTGGTGAACGGAATAACCCAACCTGACTCAGACGTGGAGTGAAAGTGTCATGTTCAAAAGTGACTTGCTACCAATAAAGTTTTTTCAAGTTTTCTTCCCAATTTTTCCCTAGTCATTGCTAACCAGTACCTCTTTATTTTTATCAAGCTTGAGGAGGATAACATATGCTTGCTCTATAATCCACCCTTCGAGCAAGCCCGTCACTATGTTTTAACGAGCCTAGTGACAATGAAACTCGTTCTCGTCCATTTGGACAAGTTTGTCACTATTGATTTTAACGAGTTTAACGACAATGATAACTCAGTCCTTTTTCAATTTTCGAGAGTCTGAAAAGGGATGGAAAGGAATCTTCAATGGTTATTTTTCATCATATAATCCCTTAAGTCCGAAAAATCATAAAATGATACAAAATGGATGAATTTTCGATAGTTTTAACGAGCTGAACAAGAAAAGCGCTTGATATTTTTGTGTAATAATCCCTGAGGTCCAAAAAGATTAAAATCTGGAGGAGGGATAACACTTCCGATGACTTTAACGAGCCGTAGAGGCCAATCGCTCAGCAATCTTTCCATATTTTACGAGTCAGGTGAACAGAGCTTAAAGAAAACTCGTTTTTAGAGGAACGAGTGATAATTTCGGGTAGTAGCTGATTCCAGGTAAGGTTTGGAATTTTCCAATCACGGCAGCATCACAAGGATGGCTACCAAGATCACTTGTCACAGCTGTTCCTCAAAAGGGTAAACAATCAAATGGAGGTGTATGATCAGCTAAAAAAAGTGGAGATGATGATGAGAACATGACCAAGGCTTAAAAGCTGATAATAATGCATTCACAATGGTCATTTACCAGAAATTGGTTCATTTTTCAATGAGCTTAAACTCCGGGGGAAACATTTTCTCATCGCTTAGGTTTAATTTTTAACGAGCTTGAACTCCACATAAAAACTGCTCGTTCCAGTGATATAATAAGGATATCTCATCTATAGATGCCATTTTTTATGGAGCTTGCACCTTTCAAAGCTTTTCCCCGCATCCTTTCTTTATGTAAGTTAGGAACGACCAATCCTACGAGTTTAAAGGGTTTCAGAATCTAAAAACTAAGAAAATAAATGGTCACTCTTCGCTCACATGCAAAAAGGTTTGCATGTCCCCAGGTATAGTGAAACATTTCCTGGCTACCATTTATAAGTTCTCATATTCGCAAGATAGTTTCCATCCACATAGCAGATAGAAACACTTCCTGGCTTAATCCATCTAAACAAAGGTGATTCTAAATCCCAACCAGCTAACCTTGATGAAGGAATCTTATTTCGGTCTAATTCCCTCTTCCTCTACGGACGGGTATCGGACCAGTCATTTTCCTTCACGAAAACCTACTCTATACCTAGAGTTTCCCTGCCGAGCAGGCCAAGGTGCATGCCCCCTGGGTTTCAGTCATGTCCTCCTGAATCACTCGTGTTCTTCAGGTGGACGGACTGGAGATTGATGAGACATTCCTTGCATGAAAATACCATTTAGGGATGGCATTTAAATATTAGCTATGTGTGAGCCAGGGAATGAAAGCTGGTCTACGAGCTGGACCACTCGACCTTCATGCAGAAAACACATTACTCTAAAGAGTGAGGAGACAATGGCTTCCATGGTATAAATATAGTCACGCCAAAGGAGTAGATAATAATATAGAGGTCCTTGGACTACCATTACATTCATATAAACGGTTTTCCTTCTCAATGTTATGGGCACATTGGGAAGGATCCCTAATGGTCAACTAGTTCCTTTGTTGAAGCCTGTTAGATTTCTCATCTCAGGTAGAAGCGATGGCGAACCAAGTGCTTTCCAAGTATTTCAGGAAAGGATAATCATAGGAGCCCCTTCATCTATGATAGTACCAGCTAGGACCACTCTGTAAGCTTGTACAGTGATTCAGAATGGTACACTAGCCAGTAAACGGGGTTTGCCTAATAGATTCCAATCGAAGGAAAGGACTAGGTTGCTTGGAGGTGGGACCAAATAGATGGCCAGATATGACTCTGAAAAACTTCCTTCCTGCGGTAAAGGAATTGGTAGACAACCCCCATGTTCATCAGAGTCTGTGTTTATGGAAAGTATTTGAACTGTGTCGTTCTTATTCTCTCCGATGACTGTATCATCTGAAGATGGACCTTTTCAAGGCAAAACCGGGTCAACTGCCACCTCAACCTTTTGACTTTTCTTTGGTATGTATTTAGAGGGTTTATCTTCAATGGTAGATGCTTCGACCGACCACAATGGACTGTCATTAAGAGTTTCTTATATCCAGGAAGAAGTTGTAGTGGTGAAGCTGGACGGTTAGACAAAACTCTTTTAGCTTCATCTAGGAAGCGACAATGGTGGATGACGTGATCGCCCTCACACAGTTTACAAGGAAATTTACATTTCCTTTTCTGTCCAAATACTTTGCTTTCACTAGTTGACGGTGTACTTTCAACATGATCGGAGGTTGATGAGACCGGATTGTGCAAATGAGGAGACCAGTCCCTTAAGATCCGAGGGATGTAAGGACAATCTCGATGATAGTGGTCTCCTCTGCAAATGACACATGGAGATTTAGGCTTGGATGGTGCAGTGTGTGGACTTTCACTAGATGATGCATGGTTGCCCATTTTTTCCTTTGGCTCCTTCTTCTTCTTTTCCTTCTCCTTCCCCTTCTTCCCCTTCTTAGTTACTTGATTTTCAACTTTACCAGCTTCATTAAGCAAAGAGGAAGGAGGAGAGGGAGAAATGGATGAAGTAGAAGGTTGAGGGCTAACTCTAGTATCATCTAGTTGCTAGCTTGATTATTCAGGAATTACAGTATTTTGAATGACAGAGGTAGAGAAGAGCCATACGGGCAAGCCAATCGTCAACCCTGGAAGTGACAATCTGGCCATATGGGGTGCACCAACATCTCCCCAAGAGGAGAAAGGACTAGGATTTCCTCCAAGGGGAAATCCTTGGTTGGTAGACTCCATTTTTCTCAACCTAAAGACCAACGAGGGAATTGTGATGTTATTCTGATTAAAATAAATTTTAGACGCTTTGACACAACTTGGTTTTTCAATTTTTAAGAGTCGAGAAAAAACAAAAGATGGTACTAGTTGCCTTCGATTTTTAATTAGCCTGAAGTGACAAGTGCTCAGATGGAGCTTTTCCTTTAAGGATTTTGAAAAGGAATGAAAGAGAATACTCTGGAAATCTAGAAAGAGGGCTTACCAAACCAATCACAAAATTGCAGAATACTTTTTATGGTACGACAGTCAATCTTCCCGAATGTTGTGTTCACTGCATTGCAATCGATAGGGCGACATACACAGCTTCCTAAGGATAAATGATATAGCCTATTGTGGTCTCCCAATATATACTTGACAATACGTGGGAGCATAAGTCTGTACTAGCACTTGTCGTCTCAAAGAGGAGGAATCACCCAACCAACAATGAAAGTGATAGTTACCAGGATTAATGACGTTGGAATACGTCTCTAGCCTAGACTTTTAAATGTTGTGCGTTAGGTTCCAAAGTGTTTTTATGTTCATTTAATTTATTTTACAGTTGATCTTTCTTAAGAAATTTTCCTTTCAGGTTCACCGCGTGATGTAGATATACAATTCCTAAAATGTAGTCTAAGATGATAAACAATCATTTAACCTTCTTTTGCAATGAAAATCCTAGCTACTAAGGAAAGAGAACTGAGGATTCTTTCAACAAAGAGGACAGCGAACACACTAAATGCACTGTCCTAAATCAAACCAATAAGCAGTCTAAATGCAAATGCACATGCATCTATTTCTTTTCAGCCATATTAATGTGTGAATGACAAGAAGAATGCTAAGTACAAATTTGAATTATCATTTCAAAGCGACAATACTAACAAATTTCTCTTCAAAACGAAATGAAGATAACGACGACACTTTGCAATTTCGAATTGAAAATTGTTTTCGACGCTTGAGAAACTACTAATTAAAATCACATACAAGAGTAACAATATAATCGACCATCAAGAACAATAGGATTCTCTTCTATGACTGAAAATGACACTTGCGACACTTCCAAATCAAGAAACGACAGTCTGATTATGTTACTTCTTTGTAAAGGAGAACTGAAAATGGCACACAATACATAAAAACATTTACAGTTCTTTGCACAATGGAGGCGGAATGATGGAAAGGAAGGGATTTTCCACAGAGGTATACTGATCACAGATAGCAAAACTCCTTAATAGAGCTGAAGAGAGTGAAGAAAAGCCAAAGTCTGAAGACAAAATTAACCTTCTCTGACCATCGCACCTATTACACAGGGAATCCAGTATGCATATCACCTACTGCACACGGGAAGTGCGATGCATACAAACTTCCTTGAAGAGAGGGTGTGATAGTACTAGTGCGAGACTTTTGCTTGGTCTTTGGTCAAAGCTTGTAGCTTAGTGTCACATGGAATGAGTCAAGGTTGCGGATAAGATTGACCTCACTAGTATCTAAAGATATCTAGTGACAAGCAAACCAATCAAAAACTATATTTCTCTAAATATGCAATTAAAAACAAAGGAAAACAAGTGTTTTAGGCCTACCTTGGGTCCAATTCAAGTTTGTGGAAGCCTCACTCCTTTGCTCCAAATGAGCTTCCTTGAAGTAAGTCTGTAGACACAAACAAGAAAACAAATTAAATAGCACCTGAAAAGCCAATATCATAAAGCATATCCATCATAATGATCAAGGAGATTATGAAACAAACCACATAAGACAATTTGTTGAGAAAAATGAATATGATTGTATTAATGCAAATCAAAGAAGAACTTTACAACCTGTGCCTTGATGCTGTACAAGCTGCTGCCAGTGTCCGATAAGAGGTATCCTCTACTTTGACAAGTTTCACTCACTTCCAAATGAAGCCAAAAGGTATGTGATCTCTCCTCTCAAGCTTAACTAGGAAGTCCCAATTCCATCAGCATTTACCCTATAAAATGTTCAGCTTCTAACCTCTCTAAAAACCAGCCCAATTCCTTAATTTATAGTGCAATGGAGGGAAGTTACTAGGTCCTCCTTCAAAGGGATAGCTCCTCTCATCAAGGGATTAGCTCCTTCTATTTTGGGATGCATGAACCACCTTGGAGCAAACAATCCATGTCAAATTCCTTCTAGAATCATATAGAATTAACCCAAAGTGAGTTTTTGAAAATAAACTTGCGCCTTTTTTACTTTCACAGGGGTCCGCACCCACCCCTTTACAGACAGAGTGGGCAGATCCGCAGGTAACATGAAAAAATGGTGCAGGACCGCAGGTAACAGTGAGAGAAAGTGCAGAACCAGATCTTTATTGATTTTTAATGTGTTTCTCTCATTTTCAAAGCTTGACATGAAGATCTGGGGTCTGAGACTTGCTTAGGAGGACAGTATAAGTGATGATAGACCCATACTGACTGCAAATATTCATGGTGACGGTATTTTTGTGTAACAGATTTTTGTGTAAGTGCGAAGTCTGTAGTAGATGAGGATTTCATTTATCATTTAGGAAGAGTAAAGTACTTTATGATTTCGAGGATCATATTGTGGAGAGCCCAGTTGTAACCTGTAAAAACATTCAATGCAAAATATATATATGAGATCATATCATCGCTGAGGTAGACATTCCCATACTCAGATCAAAACTGACTAGAAAACTAACTACTGCTCTGATATAGGAATGATCTTGTAATACATCACAAGTATAGACATATGTAGACACAGTATGGACACAACCATCTGTTTATGAATAGTCCACAGTATAATGAATACAAAATTCCTCGCACCCTGGATGGTGGGAACTAGATCTAGGATCTTCATTTCTACTTACCGAAATAGTATGATTCTATCCATGCAAATTAATGTGTCGAAGTCAAACATGGTAGAAACCACTTGATTACCAGTCAATGATGTAAACTATTAACAAGTGTGTTAGAAACCACCAGTAATGTCAATGGCTCTCGAAGTACTCAGTACAATCCATGAGATATGAATATATTTGTTGATTTCGAACATGTCACGGAATCCTTTGATTGAAGGTCAATAATGCAACCTATCGTCAAAGGTAAGAAACCTACCATTGAGGCATGCAGATCCCAAGGTACTGACGATTTCTAGATCATCTTTCTAGATAAAGAGCTGAAGTCGATAGAAATCAATCCGTCATAGACAAGCCCACAATGCGAAATCATAGATCAAGTTTGAAGAAATTTAGTTGTAGGGACTGACTAAGGGATGGTCAAGATGGATGACAGATATTTTGTAGATGAATGGCTTATTTTCACTGACCTCTTGGACACATAACAACACAGCAGATGGTTTGGTGACAATTGACCGAAAGTTAATACCCAGAAACCGGCTGAAGACTTTAAATGTGGTTTGATCAGCTGTTAGGCAAAATATTTCCCAACCCAGGTGAATAAAAGTGTCATGTTCAAGAGTGGTTACAAAGTATGACAAACAGGCTCATATTTCTCTCTTTTCTGCCACCATTTTTGGCAAGTATCTCTTTATTTTTTACAAGATTGAGGAGGATAAAATTTGCTTGATTAGAAGCTCATCCTTCGGATGAGTCCAACTTAGTTTAAATTCGAACCCTAAGAAGGAGTGGTCCATTCCTATTTGTAATTGAACAGGTCCTTTACTGTTAAATTTTAACAAGTCCAATATAGGAGAAATTGGGTGTTTTTCAATTTTAGAGAGTCTGAAAAAACTTAAGAAGACTCCAGGGTTGACCTTTTTCGTAAATTTGTGTCTCCCGAGCCCGAAAAAGTATAAAATAATACTTGAGAGAATCGCTTGATCTTTATGACCAAGGAGTACTTTTCGGAATTAGTCCCTCCGATCCGAAAAAGTAAAAAAGTGATCAATGACACGTCGTTTTATGACCAATATCAAATTTGAAACGACAAAAAATCGGGCAATCTTTTCATGTTTTTACAGTCAGAAAAGGGATGTAAGAGGACCGTCTTTTTAGTTCCGTTTTAACGAGTTAAAAAAAGAAAAAAAACTCGGCAATCTTTTCATATTTTAGGAGTCAGAAAAGAGCTTAAAGGTGACTCTAAGGTTTCACCTTTTCGTAAGTTTTAACGAGTTCGAAGAAACGATAAAAATGTTCTCATGGTTTTCATTTTTTCGTAAGTTTTAATGAGTTTGAAAAAATGATAAAAATGTACTCATATGACCGACTTTAAATTTAATTTACGAGCAGGAAAAGATTGAAAGAACTTGGCATTTTCATTTGTTTTTCAAGAATGAAAGATAGAAAAATAATCTCAAGATTTTCATGAGTTTAACAAGTCTTGAAAATAACTGAAATTGACTCGAGATAGGTTTAATTTTTACAAAAGCTTGAAACAGAGAAAAAATATGCTTCAAAGTAGTTTCATTTTTACACAAGCGCCGTGTGACAAATTGGCGACTCCGCTGGGGATCTGATTTTTTCCTTGCTTTTACTTTGACACACAGAATGAGCTGGGGTTTCGGACAAGATCAACCTCCCTAGTATGTAAAGATATCTAGTGACAAGCAAGCCAATCAAAAACTATCTTTCTCTAAATATGCAATTAAAAACAAAGGCAAACAAGTGTTTTAGGCCTACCTTGGGTCCAATGCAAGTTTGTGGAAGCCTTTCTCCTTTGCTCGAAATGAGCTTCCTTGAAGTAAGTCTACAAACACAAACAAGCAAACAAATTAAATAGAACCTGAAAAGCCAATATCGTAAAGCATATCCATCATAATGATCAAGGATATTATGAAACAAACCACATAAGACAATTTGTTGAGAAAAATGAATCTGACTATAGTAATTCAAATCAAAGAAGAACTTTACAACCTGTGCCTTGATGTTGTACAAGCTCCTCCCAGGGTCCGACAAGAAGTCTCCTCTACTTTGACAAGTTTCACTCACTTCCCAATGAAGCCAAAATGTATGTGATCTCTCCTCTCAAGATTAACAAGGAAGTCCCAATTCCATCATAATTTACCCTCAAAAATATTCAGCTTCTAACCTCTCTAGTAACCAGCCCAATGCCTTAATTTATAGTGCAATGGAGGGAAGTTACTAGGTCCTCCTTCAAAGGGATAAAACCCTCCTTCAAAGGGATAGCTCTTCTCATCAAGGGATTAGCTCCTTCTATTTTGGGATGCATGAACCACCTTGGAGCGAACAATCCATGTCAAAATTCCTTCTAGAATAATCTAGAATTCACCCAAAGTGAGTTTTTTAAAATAAACTTGCGCCTTTTTGACTTTCATAGGGATCCGCAGCCACCCTTTTACAGAGAGCGAGCAAATCTGCGGGTAACATGAACAAAGGGTGCGGGACCGTAGGTAAGAGTGAGAGAAAGTGCAGAACCAGAGCATTATTGATTTTCAATGTCTTTCTCTCATTTTCAAAGCTTGACATGAAGAGCTGAGGTTTGAGACTTGCTTAGGAGGAAAGTATAAGTGAGGATAGACCCATACTGACTACAAATAGTCATGGTGACAATATTTTTGTGTAACACTTAGTTCAACGATTTAGGTCGAGAAAGTGATGTTCAGTAAATATAAATCACAAGGGTTGATCTAATTAGGTTACTAGAGTGACCACTAGGGCAATAAGAGTGTTTTCAAATCAATCGTTCAATTTATAAACAAAACCCGGAGATAGACTGAAGTGGCATTGATCTACTTTGCACTTGCATAGCAAATGGAGTTCGAAGGCTAGCTAGCTTGACTTCGGGCTCGATCTGTAAGTTTATAAAACAAACAAATATAGACTAGAAAACAATCTATTCACTCCCTAGTGAATTCACCATTTTTTTATTGGGAAATCTAGTGTCCACTCGGAACTACTAATCCCACTAAGACTAGTAGCTATCTTAAAAACAAACAAACTAAAACTACTTTCGCTTTCCTTTACGAGAAGTAGATAAGAGGGGAACAAAGGACACCAACCTCAGTCTTGCGCTTGGTTCCTTGCTTGGTTCCTCTCCTTTCTGATAGATATTTTCCGCTTCTTCTTTGTTTATCCAGCTTCAGAGAGCACCTATGGAATCAAAGCAGCATAATACTATCAAAGAACAGAGATCTACAATCATAACCAATACAAGACCAAATATGTATTGACCACACAAATGCATATATCATCAAATGTACAAGAATGTGGAGGAAAACTTGAATAGCTTTACCAATATCAAGAATAACAAAAAGGATTACAACCAATTGTTCTGACCCAGCATCATCCTCTAGCAAGAAAGCCCTTCTTCACCTCATGTAAATCTTAGATCACCCAACACTATGATGTTGCACCAGGAAACTAACAACACTTCCTTACAAGATACAAGATTCCAGCCTCTGGATCTCTGTGATGAGGGATCCATATATAGATGATTGTAGGGGGGTGAGTCATCTTCTGGGATTTTTATTAGTGTCCTGTGTTTGATAGTTCTTGATTCCACTTGGATATTGGTGATCTCTTACTCATCCCTAGGCGAATTCAGAGAGGCAAGTGTCAGAGGAGAAGTTTCTGGAAGATTTTATGATCCTCCACCTCACAAAATGTCTCTACCATTTGTCTATTCTCACCCATCATGCCCTACAAGAGGGCTTTCTAGTATGCATCACACCCTTTACACTGAGTAGGTGAGATGCATCACACCCTCTGCACTGGGCATTCTGTATGGTCCAGTTTTGACTAGTTCTGAGTAGTTTTCTGTGGAGTACTTCTGGGAGATGATGTAATCAGTTGACCTTATTACTTTAGGGAGTGAAGAAACACTTTTAGGGACTTAGGATCCTTTGGTTTATGGACATTTATGATCGGGGTTGCAGTTCCCAAAAATGTCTATAACAATGTGTTTATTCCATATATGCATAGTTCCATATATATGTGCATATATAGAAGTTATTGTTGTGCATATATGGAAGCCATATTTTGCATATGCATATATACATAAAATATATTCTGTATATGTTTAACTTTTATATATTATGGAACCATGCATCTGTGGATGATGCCTTCTACTTATGTGTGACTTTCATAGATATATGATTCCATGTAAATGTGAACGTAAATAATTGCACATATATGTAAGTCATTTTTTGTATATGTGTCGCTTCTATATATGCACATATATATATATTTATATTATATATATATATAATATTATATTATATTAAATATATATATTATATATATATATATATATATATATATATATATTATATATATATGGAAGCGTGCATATACGGAAGCCAAATATACATGAAAATACATAAGTGCATATAAAAAGTTGACTTCTATATATGTTCTTGGATATCTATGTGCATATACAAAAGTTGTACATATATGAAATATGGATTGTATATATGCATAACTTTTGTATATGCACATAGATGTGAAGCACATATGTACAAGTTTACTTTTTTATATGCACTTGCATTTATGCATTGGTTTTACTTCTATATATGCATGCTTCCATATATATGTTCATATACAATAGTTGCGTATATACAGAATCCATATATGGAAGATTTCTTTTGTATATGAACATAGATATGGAAGTTATATGGAAGTCACACATATGTGGAAATGCAAGTGAATATATAGAACATGACTTCTGCATATAAAAAAAAAGGGTTGGGAAAATCAAATTTTATATTGTGCTTGCATACATATGTGCATATACTGAACTACACCTGTATTGAAGGTGACATATGTATATAGTATATGCAAGTGGATATGATGCATATATATAGAAATTTATTTTCCTAGATGCATTTGCGTTCCCACATATGTTTGAATTCCATACGTGCACCCTTCCATATCTATGTGCATATAATGAAGTTGGACATATACATAAGCCATATTTCGTATAAGTGTAACATTTGTATATGCACATGTATATGGAATCATACATATATGAAATTCGAAAATATTTGGAAATGTAAGTGAATATATAGAAGACATCCCCATATGTATGACTATGTGGTCCACTTTGATACCCAAGTGAGTGTGTGGTGTTTAAGTGAGGATACAAATGAAAAAATAGGAATGGGTTTGTTTTTTATCACACATAAAACAAAGTGAAAAAAAAGATTAATTTTAATATTTTAAATACATTTTTTCATATGTGTGACTTCCATATATGCACACTTCCATATCTATGTGCATATACCAATATTGTGCATATATTGAAGCCGCATTTCATATATGGGCATACATGAGAACCATCTTCCATATATGTGTAACTTTTGTATATGCACATATATATTGAAGTAAACATATATGGAATATGGCTTTTACATCTTTGTTAATTTCGTATATGTGTGCTTCCACATCTATGTGCATATATGGGATTGCACATATACGGAAGTCATCTTCCATATATGCATAGTTGTTTTATATATAAATAGATATGGAAGTGTGCATATACATAAGTCACACATATACATAAATATGAAAATGAATATAAAATGTCGACTTTTATATATGTTCTTATATATCTATGTGTATATACAGGAGTTGTGCATATTTGGAAGCCATTTTCCATATATGCGTAGCTTTTGTATCAGCATATGAATATGGAATTGTGTATATATGGAAGTCATGCAGATGCATAAATGCAAGTGCATATAGGAAATTTAACTTCTATATAGGTGATTGCCTATCTATGTGCATATAAAAAAGTGCATTAATATGTAAAATTACCTTTGTATATGTGAAGTTTCTTTATATGCATGTAGATATTCAAGAACATATGTAGAAGTTGAAATTCCTATATGCACTTTCATTTAAAGATATGTGTGAACTCTGTATATGCATGTCTCTATATCTATGTGCATATACATAAGTTCTTCATATAAAAAATCCATACACAGAAGATGGATTTTGTATATGTGAGACTACTATATATGTACATAGATATGCAAGAATGCATATATGGAAGTGATCCATATGTAAAATGCAAGTGGGAAAGGCCAAGTAAGTGAAGGTAAGCCCTCTAGTTTGTAACCACCAAGTGTGACTTGAATAGAAATTAGGGTATTGGACCATGATAATTGATGTGCATTGAACTTAATTTTTGATGGATTGAAGCCATTATAAGTTTTCAAAATGATTTTAAACTAGGGGGACAAGAACATTCCAGCATACCTCTTAACGTAACTAGTATATATGTATTGTTCTTGTCCCCCCACTTTATAGTCTTTTACATAACACGAAAATGGATTCAATCCATCCAAACTCAAGATTAATGCACACTAGCACTCACAAGAAAATAACTCAGAGTCCATATATACACACTTCCATATTTATGTGCATATGCAACAATTATGCATATATGGAAGAAGACTTCATAAATGCATAATTTGGTATATGCACATAGATGTGGAAGCATACATATATGAAATTCACGAATATGTAGAAACCATATTCCATATGTGCATGCTTCTATATCTATTTGCATATAGAAAATATGCATATGCGAAAGATAGTTTTCGTATATTTGAATATATGGAATATGGCTTCCATATATACACAAATTTTGTATATGCACACAGATATAGAATTATGCATATATTGAAGTTACATATATATGTGAAAGTGCATTCATGGGATTAAAATTGACCCTTTTTTCCACATTATTTTTTATCTCATTAAAAACAAAATCATTCCTATTTTTTCAATTGTATGCTCACTCAAACACCACACACTCACTTGGGCATTTGAGGGGACCCGATAGTCACGCACATGTGGCAATCATATTTGGTATATTCACTTGCATTTCCGCATATGTGTGACTTTCATATATGCATACTTCCATATTTACATATATATAAACAATTTGTTCATATATATAATATGGGTTTCCTATATGTGCAACTTCTATATATGGACATGATATAGAAGGGTTCATGTGTGGAAATCACAGATATGTGGAAACACAAGTACATATAGGAAATTTGGCTTCTATATATGTGCCTGCATAGCTATGTGAAAATACATTATATGCACATATACATAAATCATCTTCGATATATAAGAGTTGATTTTTGTGTCTTTTGTATATGAAGAAGAAATATTCCTTATATTCACTTTTATTTATGCATATGTGTGACTTCCTTATATGCTTCCATATCTATGTGCATATACTGAAATTGTGGATATACAAGATCCATCTTCTGTAGATGTATTTTGTATATGCATAGCTATTGTATATGCGCATAGATATGGAAGCTTGCATATATGCCAGTCACAAATATGGGGAAATGAAAGTGCATATAGGAAATCTAACTTCTATATCTGTGCATATACAAAATTTGTTCATATATCGAGTCCATCTTCCATAAATGCACAACTTTGTATATGCACATAGATATGCAAAAACATATATTGAATTCGAATGTTTATATGCACTTCTATAATTTCTCTTACGTTTGACTTCCATATATGCACGCTTCTGTATCTATGTGCATATATTTAAGTGGAACATATATAAAAGATGACTTTTATATATGTGCAATTTTCTATATGCACATTGATATGGAAGTGTATGTATATGAAAGTCACACATATGTGGAACTCATGATACATATATGCATGCTTCCATATCTATGTGTATATACAAAAGTTACACATATATAGAATATGTTTTACATATATGCGCATATACAGAAGATGACTTCTGTATATACACAACTTCTATATATGCACATAGATATGGAAACATGCATATATTAAAGCCACACATGTGAAAATGAATTCATGGGATTAAAATGAACCTCTTTTCTACTTTTCTTTTATGTGTGATTAAAAATAAACAAATTTGTATTCTTGCAATTACATCCTTACTCAAACACCACACACTCACTCGAGCTTCATAGGGGACCATGTAGTCACACATATGCATAACTCACATTCCACATATTCGCTTGAATTTCCTTATATGTGTGACTTCCATTCATGCACACTTCCATAATATTTGCATATATAAAAGTTATACATATATAGAATATGGATTCTGTATATATGTGAATTTTGTATGTGTATAGAGATAGAAGAGTGAATGTACTGAAGTCACCCATATGTGCAAATACGAGTGAATACAGCAACCATGCATATATAGAAGATGGATTTTGCGTACATGTGATTTTTGGATATGTACACTTCCATCATTATGTTCATGTACATAAAGTGCAATATTTGGAGCATGGCTTCCATTTATGTCCAACTTCTGAATATGCACATAGATAGGGAATCATGCATGTATGCAAGTAACATATATGCAAAAATGTAAGGGCATATACAAAATTTGATTTCTATAAATGTGCATAGGTTTTGCACATGCTTGACATTCATATATGTAAGCTTACATATCTATATACATATGCAAAACATTGTGCATAGATATGGAAATGTGCATATATGGAAGTTACACATATGTTGAAATGCAAGTGAATATATGAAATTTGACTTTAATACATGCGCTTCCATATCTATCTTCATCTACAGAAGTTATGCATATACAAATGATGGCCTTTGTATATATGCGACTACTATATATGCCCATAGATATGGAAACATGCATATATTAAATTCACACATGTGCATTTATTAAATTCCACTTTTGTATATGTGTTTTCATATCTATTTTCATATACATAAACTACACATTGAAAGAAGACATCTTCCATACATGTGCACTTTTGTATTATAGATATGAAAATACATATATAGAAATCCACTTTTCAATATGCTCTTAAAGTTTTGCATGTGTATGACTTCCATGTAGGCATGCTTCTATATCTATGTGCTATATAAAATTTGTGCATATATATAAGCTATGTTTTTGTATGTGCACATAGATATGGAAACATTTATATACAAAATATTGGTTCTACATATGTGTGATTTTTTTATATGTACACTTCTATATTTATGCCCATAAACAAGCGTTGCGCATAAAGAAGATGGAATTTGTATATGTGTCACTTTTGCATATGTGCATGGATATGGAAACTTGCATATACGAGAGTTACACATATGCAAAAATGCAAGTTGATATATGAAAATCAACTTTTCTATATGCGCATCACTTATGCACATATTTAGAATCTCACATATACGTAACCCATCTTCCGTATATGAAAAACTCTTGTATATGTCGAGAGATATGGAACCATACATATATGGAAGATGACTTCCACATATCTATGACTTTATTATATGTATCCTTCCATATCTATGTGCATATAGTGAATAAATTCACTTTTATATTCTTTAATAAACAATATTTAAATATATCTTCGATAATTTATAACCAATACCAACGATCACATGTTTCTTCATTTTGTTCAAGAATTACCTTGTAGTGTGTTCCAATACTTCCATGTTTTTTCAAGCCCTTCAAGAATCCAACTTTCTTTATGAAGGTAATGGTTCAACTATTGAGACTTTGTTAACTCAACCTATGTATTCCTCATTAGAAAAATAATGGCCTCTGAGAAATAAAATTACTACCTTATTGGTTGAACCTTAGACAAACCTCATGATTGATCAAATATGCAACCTACTTTTAGGAGAGCGTGCACCTATAAGGATTTAACCAACACCATTTTTTCAAACTAAGTCACATAAGAAGAGAAATGGTATGAAATAACAATAATGTTATCCCCATTCTTCTTATGCTACCCATTCACTTCCATACAACCCTGTTATCGATATATAGATCGATTCATAAGCATGTTCGTTATGCCTACACACACCACAATGAACAAAAAATATAATTCCACAATCACAATCAAAGCATAAAATTAATTGTATAACAATTTTTGGTAGCTCACCTCAATTAATCTAGTAAAATGTTGATTTATTCTTGTTTCAATACCTATGATTTTGTATAAAATCATCATGAGCCTCTATTGTTTAATTTATACAACATTTTCAATTTAATAGGTCATAACCACATGAATTGAAAATATCAATTATATCATAGTAGTGCAAATATAATTCATCCATATCATCAAAATCATATTTTAAAACTAATAAGATAATTAAATGTTTGAGTTCCATTATCAAAATATAAGTTAGTAAATTGGGTCATCCATAGAAAAATTCCCTCACATATTAATGTTTTTTTTGTATTCCCACGTTAATAAATAGGGTCTCCTATTATAGTGGCTAAGTCACAACAACATTTACAGTGGGTAATTCACAATAACATTTACAAGTTAATGTATCCAAAATTTTAATTTTAGTGTGGTATAACTGTATTATGAATTAACAATATTAGTTACGTCATAACGATGGACATATAATTTATCCATACCAACATATAAACATTTAAATGATCCTATGATTTTAAGGTAAGAAAATGTTTGACTTCCATTATCAAAGTACAAGTCAATAAGCTGGGTCATTTATTAAAAATTCCCTCAAATAATCATGTCTAGTTTTCTAAACAAGTGGAAAACAAATGGTGCATTAGATTTCCACGCAAAAAATTGTCATGTATTTAAGTAAGCATGATATATGAAAGACATTATTTTCCAATAAGGAAATTAGGTATGTTGACGATTTCTTATTTTTGAACTAGAGATGGTTATTAGTGATTTGTCACATATACGTAGGAGCATGGACACTATTATCCATATTTGTTTTTATGTGCTTCCTCGACATGATTCTATTCTCCCACTTGAAAAAGTTGTGGGTAGAATCTTGAAAGCCTCAATATTTGTAATTTTCTCGTTTATAGAGGATTTGTAGTTGTGTGGATCCATCCCTTGTGAAGCCTATCCTAGTAGGGAAAATCTTAGTGTTTTGTGGGAAATTCATCTACACAGCCTTACGCATTGTACTTTTCAACTAGAGGGAAAATAAAAATAGGTTAAAGGCAAAATATAATGACATTAAACAATATTTATGCATTTCTACTTATAAATTTTTAGATTTCAGATTCATTGTTGCTTTTAAAGAGCCACATATCTATTGTTGTCTTTGCATTAATTTAGACACTTTGTCCTCATGCAAATCAATTGAAGTAGGAAAATTGCTTGTTCCTTTGAAAAATAATTCTCATCTTGGTACCGTTGAAAAATGAGAAAATTGGTGATGAAATCTGGGTAGTCTTGCAAAAAACGTCATTGGTGGTCTATTTATCATTAAAGATAATATAATCTATGGTCTATGATCTCACTTTCAGGAAGCTCTATGATCTCATTGATGCATGCTCATTTGTTGGAAACTAATAAACTTGTCTATGTTAATGGTGTTTTACCCTAGTCATTATAATACTTGATGATAAAAAGTATTACATTAATTTCTTTGTCTTCACTATTTTTCAATAATGACTAAGCTTCTCACAACCATTTTTTTTTTTATGAATTCCTCTTTTATTGTTAATTTCATTGGAAAATATCTCATTGAGATATTTATTTCTGTATTATTGAATGACAAGTTTGACAATCAAAAGCCTAGATTCACATTTTGGAAGTGCAAGTTAATCACTTTTCTTAAACATATATTCATAAAAGGTGGCTCTCTTGTATATATTATTCATGGGGACTTTAGTTACTCACCAGTATCTTATCATTTTTATTGACAAAGGGGTTTTTTAAATTATGAAAAATCAAGACAAAATATTATTACATATTAAGTTGGGCATATCGACTTTTTAATTGAAGAAGGTTTATAGTTTTTTTATCATTTTTCTTAGGTTGGGCTAGAGCACAAAGGCTTCATCTTGTTGACCAATATATTATACTTTTCATTCATAAATGAGGTTTTTAAATTGTGAAAAATAGAGTCAATATATTGTAGGTATCAAAGAGAAGATGTGGGGTAAGGGGAAATTATATGTATTGGGGGTTTAAAAGGTCAATTCAGTAAAATTTTAATGGATATGTTTCTAAATAAGGAATACTTTTATTATAAATATGTATGACAATGGGGTTCAACAAAAGTATTTTAGGAGTTTTTTAATCAATGTCTACTAGGAGTTTAAGGGTATTCTTTGATATCCAATCAACACAAGCACTATGAAAAAATTTGACTAAGTAGAGACACCATGGGTTGGCAAGCAGTGGAAGGTCCAGTAGTCACATGGTAGGAGGAGTTTATAGGTATTGTAAATGTGTTATAGGTAATGGGAAATGGATTGTTCAGCATGGAATCAATGCATAATTAATATGTATAAACTCTCTTTCAAGAGGAAAAATCTATATGAATTTGTACTTTTTCCCCTTATTAAGATCACCGAAATCCTTAGTATGACCAATGAGATAAATAACCTAATACATTGTGTCTCATACCTCTGTACCTATCAATTATCACAAGCATACTTACATAATTATCGTTTATTATATAGGGTCCAAATTAATAAATTATAACTATAAAATATATAATTATAAAAGTAATTAAAGTTGAGATTGAATTATTTTATATCTAAAGTCCATACTTTCAAAATATGACATTTATTTATTTAATGATACTAACAAGAAAGATTAATTTACCAAGAACATGGTAAAAAATTCGATCAATAGCTAGGTTTTAGGTAAACATAAGTGATTAGAAAAGGAGGTTATACACTTTCATGATTTTCTTGGTACTCCTATTGAATACTTCTTTGAAGAAAATAAATCCCATAAGAACTTGGGGTTTGTTATGTTGATAGGTGGATGGTAGCGATTTAAACTCCAAATAATATTCTAGAACATTGTTAGTAGCATACACAAATAAAAGGTTGAGATTTATCTCAAAAGTAGTTATGCCCTTTTTTCTCTTTTAATTAAACTAATTCATTAAAAAATGTGATATGAAGAAGTTTCATATGGAGTGAGTTATGTTTCTTTTGGTGAGTGGTATTGTAAAATTATTAGAGCACAAATATGGATTTAGTTGAAGATTAATTGCAGAAACTTGCAATAAATTGAAAAAACAAAATTGTAATGGAAAATGAATTTGATTACTCAATATTGGTTTGAGAATCAATACATAAAGCAACTAAGCTAAGCTTAGTTGTACATGAAATAACTATGGATAATTTATCAGGCCAATGTTTGTCATAGAAAACCACTTATGCAATATAGTTTTAATCTCAACAATGGTAGAAGTTGAGCTACATGTTCTCAAAAGACTATCTTTGTAGAGAACTATGATTAACAAGGAGTTATTTTTCTTCTAAAAATAAACATTGGAATCATATTTTCAATGTAAAAAAGTTTTAGATAACAAATAGGAATCCATGTTTGCATACCATGCTCTACGTGTCTTCTTGAGACCATAGAGAGACTTATTGAGTTTCCATAATGGAGATGTATTTTGCACATATCCTTGTGGTTGATCCATGTGGATTTCCTCCTCTATATCATAGTGAGGAAATGAATTCTTCACATCCATATGATGCACCTCCCACCCTCTCCTTGGTGCAATAGAGAGAGATAGCTGAATTGAATCCATTATTTTCGATGGAGAAAAATTCTCATAATAGTCAACACGATGTACATGTTGAAAACCTTTCACCACCCACCATTTCTTATATCGACTAACTTGGTTGTGTGTTGCTTTGTTGGTCTGGTAAACCCACTTGCACCTCACAAGTTTATGATTGAAAGGTTGTGAAACTAGATGCCAGGTATGGTCCTCGATGAGAGAGTTGTATTCCTCATCCATAGCTGCTTTCCATTCAAAATGCCTAGCTACTTCTACATAAGGTTGTGGATCATATGCATGCATTATATAAGTGTGCATGGGAATGCATGGATCAATATCTAAGAGTGCTTTTGGATCTTCCCCAAAATGAGGTATAGTGGGAGGATCATCTAGGAGATCACTCATGTTGCACTATTTTTGTGCTAAAAGTGGTCGAGAATCTTCGAAACCACATGAGGAAGCATGCTCTCGATGTTCAATAACTGGTGGTCCAACACGTGTCATAGGAAAAGGCTCCTCTAGATAATAATTCCAATATGAAGTATCATCTACATACTGATCAATTAATGGTGAGGGAAATTGTGTAACAAGTTCATGTGGTGGTCCATGAAAAGCATCCTCTTCAAACTTTATAATCCCTTCCATAAATTGAACTTAAGTGTTGAAATCAAGAAATATGTACCCTTTAACATCATCACAATATCCAAAAAATAGGCATGCCTTACTCTGAGGTTCCGAAGCCTTTATCTTCTCTATAGGAATGTCGTCCTAGGCTCGAAATCTAAAAATGTGGAAATGATTGACTTCAGGTCGCATGCTAGTCCAAGCCTCAAAAGGTGTTTTTCCAATAAAAAATTTATCAGTAGATTTATTCTGGATGTATGAGGCAAAATTAATATCTTTAACCCACAATTTTGATGATAGGGACCCTACATGCAACATGCAATTGGCCATCTCTTTCCAAGATCTATTATTCCTTTCTACCACCCCATTTTGTTGTGGAGTGTAAGGAACTATATGATGCAACTGTATGCCTACTTCATTAGAAATATTCTAGATATCTTTGTTGACATATTCCTTCCCATTATTTCTGTGAAGTATCTTGATGGGTTTTCTAGACTGATTTTTTGCATGTTCTTTGAAAATATTTAGATGTTGAAAAACTTTATACTTGAGTTTCAAGAATTAAACCCAAGTGAATATCGTGTAATCATCTATAAATGACAAAACATATCTTTCTTTTCTCATTGAAATTACTAGAAATAGATCCATGATATGACTATGTAGAAGATCCAAAGGTGAAGAGGCTCTCCATTCATGCCCCTTCTCAAACTTGCTTTGCGGATTTTTTCCAATAGCACATCCATTACAAACACTATTTGAAAATTCAGTGGATGAAAATACTTTAACCATCCCTTGCTTGCGAAGTTGCTTCATATATCTATATTTCATGTGCCCAAATCTCTCGTGCCAGATCCTACTTTCTTCATTTTCATGCATAAGTAGAAAAATAAAATCTGATTGAGGATGAAAATGAGAAAATGTATATAGATGATATTGATCATTGACCTTGCCAGATGCAATCTTCAAGTTGGTTTTCATATCATAAAGGTTCACAGAATCAGAGGTAAATTCCTCTTTTCTTCCATTGTGTGTGTGTTATATGATACACTGAAATAATATTCACATAAATTCTTGGAATATGTGAGACATTCTCAAAACTTCTATCTTCAAATTGCACTTTTCTTTGTCCAGTTGCTTCAACTATATAATTGACCCCCATGAGAGTATGAGGTCTCGAGTATGCATACATAGAAGAAAAGGATTCCTTTGAAGACACCATAGGATGTTAAGCTCCTAAATCGATGATCCATTCTGGCAATGTAGAATGAAGGGCATTCAAAGAATTACCATTATCCCTTGTTTCTGGTGGTTTTTCCTATGTCTTCTTCTTGGAGCTTTTTGGAATGTGATGACCAATATTATTTTGCTAAAGATTCTTTTCCATTAGATCAATAGTCTTTTGCATGCAAGAGGATTCGGGATGATAACCTCTATTAAATTAAGGAAACTAAGTTTCCTTTCTTTCCCTTCATACCTTTGGAGTTGGAAGAATCATCTCGAGGTTTTGGATTTCCTACCTTTCTTGGATCCGGATCTCTCGCCTTTCATCTTCCTTTGGCCTGTTGATTTGGTTTCGAGTTGGACTTTCCTTCCTCATGCATGGCAAGTGCATGCGCATTTTGAGACTTTAATGAACCCATTTTGCTGAGCTTATCCTCATGAATGAGAGACTCAATAAATGCATCAAGTTTCATCATTTTCCATTTATCTCGAGTTTCACGTCTAATAGTATGAAATGTATAAATGAGGAAAACATATTGAAGGCGTAATTTAGAAATAATAAAAATGATCAACTCACCTTCCTATTTGGATTTATTGATCTCAAAATCATGTAATTGTATAATTAGAGATTTATTTTCATAAAGAAACCTTGAATGTTCTCAAAGTTGTTTGGATCTAAGGAATTTAGCTCATTTCAAGAATATGTGTCTGCATATCATCTTGTTTTCCAAATAAATTCTCCAAGACTGTCTAGACCTCATTTAGAGTGTTACATGTGTCCACATGGAAATGAGATTTTTGAGATATGGACAACAATAGAATAGCAAAAGCCTATTCAATCCTATTAAAGAATTTGTATTTTTCAATGGCAGAATTTGGTTCAACTTTCGTATTCACAATTATCCAGTAAAAGTCTTTGCCTCTGAGGTGAAGAAAAATATTTGGCTTCCATTGGAAGTAGTTATATGGAGTAAGAATAGCTGAAGATGAGAACTCCATTCTTTACTTGTAGTTGTAGCAACAATTGTAGAAGTTCTTCAATATTTTGATCTGCAAATCAAATTTCTGAACAATTTCCAATTCTTTGATCTTCAAACCTACAAAATATTATTCAAGCACCTTCTCCAAACCTACAAAATATTGTTCATGCACCTTCTCCAAACCCCTGTAGTTTTGATACAATATAAAATTATTAAAGCACAAATACATATCTAGCTAAAGAATAATTGCATAAATTTGCAATTAAAAAAGAAAATTTGAATGGAGAATGAATTTCATTACTCATTTTTCTTTGAGAATGAATACATAAAGAAAATAAGTTAAGCTTAGTTTTATATGCAATAACCATGAATAAATAAAGCTAACTAAAGCTAAATGTGCTTTATGTTCTGCTAATGTGCACATGCAAGAACTAGAGTTAACTAACTAAAGCTAAATTCACATCACATGCAATAACTAGAGTTGAAATGAAGCTAAGTAAAGCTAACTAGGTGCATCTATACCAACAAGTATTGATACCCATGGTATATTTCTACAGATTTCTTAAATGTGTATATATTTAACTTATATATGTTTTCCTTTCTATAATTAATAATAATAACTTAAAATAACGTTATAATTTAGATAGTTTTTATAATCTTTGTAATTTTAGCAAACACCATATATTATGATGTAAATGTGTTTCTTATGGATTTATGCATATCAACTTTTACTAAGCATTTCATTTATCTTACTCCATTAATACATAGCATACCTCATAACATAGAAATATGAAAAAACCAAAAAAAGGAAAGAAAGAAAAAAGAAGAAGAGGAGCATTATAATTAATGTTTACTTGGAATACTTGATATACCTTTAACTAAGAAATACTAGAGACACCTTGGATATAGTCATTCAAAAACACTCACTATACTAACACTCAAAAATACTTTGGAATATGGAAATCATTGTGGAATATATGCTCAAGCATAGTGTTCAGTATAGTGTGAAATGCTAACCATTTAAGTGGCCCTAAATCAACATAAAACTCACGTTTTATACACAAAATCCACTGAAGAGAGATAACACCTTTGTTATTTCTCAAGTTTAGGAATGCTAATATCTATGATTTTCCTATGGGGCTCCTAATATCACAATTCAAAACTAAATCATCATAAAAACTCACCTTTGATACACAAAAGCCACTCAATAGAGATAACATATGTTTGTTATTTCTTCTAATATCTATGATTTTCATATGGGGTCCTAACATCACAATTTAAAATCTAATTCAAATGCTACGTGAACAATGAATATTTCAAAGGAAAACCATTTCCAATGAATTTATTTACTCAAACGGAGAGAATATCATACAAAATACCCAGTAATCAATATAATGAATATTTCACAAGAAAACCATTGCAAACTAATTTGTTTACTCAAACTGAGAGAACATCCTACAAAACACCCCGTAATCAAATTCCAATCTATAGATCCTTAAATGAAGTCGAAGGATGCAAAAATATCATTACATATGAACAAAATGGTGGAACCCTCCTTGAACAGATAAGAGAAGCTACTAAACCCGATCCAACAAAAGTCTTCCTCGATTCAAATAATATTCAACAATATCTACTATGAAAAAACAAGATACCTTAGAAGCTGTTGATTGGCATCCATCTGGTTGGGTTTCCATATTACGTATCACGTAGATAAGTTAGTTAGGTTGTATAAGATTTAGTTGCATGAAATGTTATGTTAAAATTAATGCTAATTGTCGATAGTGATTGTGGGAGCTCATTTATTTTTTACCTGTAAATGATGGTGATGGTGGACATTCTTTTTTGAGAAAGGATTCACTGAACTTTTTACTATTTTTGTTCTGATGATTGAACTCAGCAAATCATTGTTGTTTATCTTGTTAAATTTCCATAAGAAAATCAATATTCGTATTAATCAAATAATGTTCCAAATAAATATATGAACTGTTTTTTCAAGATAGGGAAACTATATTGAACGCACAATCTGTTAGTTGAGAGAATATCTCAACCAGACACAAATCTAGGAAACAAAATAGGAACAGACACCTCTAGATAGAAAGAATCACAACTAAGATAAGTAGGAATTACATATTCCAACACACCTCCTTAATGAATACTTGCCTCGATATCAATCTACAAAGTCTAGTTGTGGTCAAACATAAAAAAAAATATGTTGATGTCCATATAAAGGAGCAATCATCCACGGGAATACATGGGCGCCAACCATAGCACCCGCCAGTGTACTAAGATTCCCTTCGCATACATGGTTCTGTCGACAATTATAACTACATAAATGTACCTTAAGCTACAAATTTGCCTCCAATATCATCATCATGGGTCAGATTACCGTAACCATGCTCTAGGTCTTATCAAAATACCCTCAACCATGCCAACAAGGGATCTCAGCCACCACGGTTCAACATAGCCATGAAGGTTCAACTTAGCCATGAAGTCTCTAAGACAACCACAAAGGCTCAACTCAGCGACCAATGGCCTCAAATCTACCACTAAGGCACTCGAGCCACTATGGGTTATAAATCTGCCACTAAGTCACTCTAGCTAGTAAGGCTTATGACAGGCTTGACTTAACAAGGCCTAGGGTTTTCTTGGCTCACCCTCAACCATGCCAAGTGTAACGACCTGCGATTCTGCCAATGTGCAACCGTGGGTGGAGGCTTGGACGAGCACGCAGGTAGAGCGGAACAACTATGGTTGGGTTTAAGTGCGAGTTCCCTTGAGGTGCGATGATATGTTATGTGCATATGGAGGGCGAGCTGATGTATATATGTGTGTAGCATGATTTAGGAGTTATGGAGGCTGACCAATGAATGTGTCGAGCTGACGGAGGGTGAACACATGTGTAGGAAGGTCGACTTGATGTTTAGGTGACTTTAGCAATGAATTAAGGGCATTGGGCAAGTCGACTGGGCAGCCCAGACTTCACCCTGCATTTGGTATATATGGAGGAGCGTTGGAGCTCATTCGAACCATCTCATATTGCTCAACATCTTCGCTCAACAAGAAGAAGGCATAGGTCTAGTGCGCAAAACTAAGGAGAAAAGGCATAGGTTGGAATGTCCCCATCCTTGGGCAGGGCTGCACAGTGACAGCGTGGTATTGGGCAAAGGCATTGGCAGGAGTGCCCGGTGGTTGGATGAGGGCATGCACGGGTGTGTGGCGCCTGACGGTTCGTTGAGGTGTGCACGGTTGTGTGGCACCTGATTTGTGCGAAAGTGTCCGGCGGTGAAACAGAGGAGTGCCCAGTTTGAATGATGACTTGGCATGGGTGTCTTGGTGACTTGAGTCAGCGCCCACCCGTCGTGCAAGTGTGCACGGCGACTTGGTGAAGTGTTGAGATTGTGGACGGAGGTGTGTCTCGGTTCGAGGCACCCGTGTGTGGCGACTTGGAGACACACCCAAGTTGGGCAAACAACACGATCGTGTGATAAGGTGAACGAAGCATTGGTGAAGTTATGCGGTGACCGTGCGGCGGTGCCGGCGAGATAAGCAATCGAGTTTTGCCTTGGATTGTAAGTTTGGCTAAGTATGAAACTTGTGATTTCCAAGTATACTTGTAAAGCTTTGTAAACTATTGGATAATATATTGTTGGGTAGACTCATTGTTAAGGGAGTTGCCCCTCCCTTTATACTGTGCAATTGTTTTCATCATTTATAATTGCTGCTGATAATGAATGTGTATGGGCGTTCATTGGTGTAAAGGATAAAAAAATAATACTTGGTTGAGAAACACAAACTAAGTAGGAATAAGTGGTTAGGCATAGTCCACGAACATAAGTATTGGTGAAAAGAAAGTGTTTGGTGGTGCCACACCTCACCAAGAGTGGTTGAAAGACTACCGCTAGCTTGGGGGCATGACAGGTGGTATCAAAGCTAGTCTAAAGAGTTGGAGGAGTCTTGCAGGAAGCTAGGTGAAGGAGGTATGTATGCACTTGACAGTTTGTGATAGGTACTTGCAGGTGAAGGAAGCTGATTTCACTTTCAAGTGGAACAAGAGTTGGTTCATGCTTCGCAGGGAACTTGGAGAAGGTTGAAAGGCAAGGATGGTGGATGAACCTACAACAGGTGAATGTAGCCATGGTGCAGGTGAAGTCTTCTGGTCCAAAGTGTTGGAACAAAAGGGTCAATGGATTCCTAACTAGGTTTTGATGAAAGCTGAGAACATGATGATTCGAGAAATGTATTTGGAACTAAGGAGGGAACTTGAACAGCTCAACAGCCAATGCAGAAGTATGACTGGTGTTGAACTCAAGAAACTTGATGAGGAGATCTGACAAAGTGGTCTTGGTATTCAAAAGCTCTTGGACAAAAGAGCCCGATTAAGGAAGAAAAGTGCCATGGTGGAAGCCGAAATCAAGAAAATTGAGGAAGAGATAAAGAAGAAGCTTCTTGGTAAGAAGATCATGGTAATTGAGCAGGAAGAGCTCAACTACATTGACAGGTTGGAAACTCACTGCCGAGACAATCCAAAGGATGTTTGGAAGCTTAGTTCTATGAAGGTAGTCAATGGGCACTTGGTTGGTGCACTTGAGTAGAATGCGATGGAGGACATGGTTGAAGGGAATCAAGATAGACCAGGATCGAGTTGCTTAGAAGAGCCAAGCAAGGAAGTGAAGTACCTTAGGAGGAATGTCAAGCTGGAGCACAAGCCAATTGACACTAATGAGGTCAAATTCTTAAAGAAGGTTGCTGATGTGAGACACAAGATAAAGTGGATAGCAGGAGGTGATTCCTTGAAGCTGATTTTTGTGCAGGTGACTGTGAAGGACAAGAGATTTGCAACTTTGGTGGATACGAGAACTACTCATAGCTTCTTAAGTAGGAAAGTAGCAAACTCTTTTGGGAAGAAAGCAAAGATGGAGAGGGAATGGAGTGCTTTCAAAGCAGTCAACTCTACCATGAAAGCTATTATTGGTGTAGCTGAAAAGGAGGACATAACATCAATCTGATACATGGGTGGATAAGATTCAGGGAGGAAACTTCCTGGCCCTCCTTTCTCTATAGATAACCTTGGAGATAGGTTGGGGTGGAGGCAATGATAAGGAGGAACCACATTAACTTTGCAAGGGGCCTTGGGAGAAGGCTTCTTTATGATAGATTGCAGACTTGGATGCAGATGGCCAGATGTTGGTATGGAGTCTACATGGGTTGGACATCATGGACAACTAGAGTCATGGACATCAAGTTGAGGACATGGAGCATGACAGTTATGCAGGGACATTATGCAGGAGCATGTGTAGAGGTGTCATTCATGGACATTCTATGGGGAATGTTGAAGCAAAGGATGTTGTGCAGATGCTGTTATGACATGGAGATTTATGAGCCAGTGGCGAGGTTGTACACTTTTGTGCAACAAGGCCATGGGTTGAACATGTTGCAGATGGGATGGAGATTCCATAGACTTGAGCATGGGAATTGGACAGATTCTTGATGAGTCTGAGATGTAGAAAAAGTCAAGGAAAGACTTATGGTGGCATAAGGATGTGCATTCTTGTGGTTTGGGCATATTGTTGGATTAACTACCCAACTAGTTCGAGTCATGAGGGGTACCAGTGTACAGAGAGATGTGACTATGAGTTCTACACTTGACGAGGAACATACAAATGTGTGATCTGATGAAAGACTATAGGATGAGGACAACACATGATGGAGATGGGAGTTCTACATATGTTGCAGGGATGTTTGCAGTATGTGGAGGAGTTGACATCATGGACCGAGGATGAGACAGACATTGATGATGATCTTGGTGGATGGCTACCAGGATGGTATGTTATCGAGGATGACAACAATTTCAGGTGGAGGAGGATGTAACGACCTGTGATTCCGCAGATGTGCGACCGTAGGTGGGAGCTTGAATCAGCATGCAGGTAGAGCTGAATGATTGCGGTTGGGTTGAAGTGCAAGCTTCCTTGAGGTGCGATGATATGTTATGCACATATGGAGGGCAAGCTGATGTATATATGCGTGGAGCATGACTTAGGAGTTATGGAGGATGACCAACGAATGTGTGGAGCCAATGGAGGGTGAACACTTGTGTAGGAAGGCTGACTTGATGTTTAGGTGGCTTTTGGAATGAGGTAAGGGCGTTGGGTGAGTTGGTGGGGTAGCTTAGACTTTGCCCTGCATTTGGTATATATGGAGGAGCGTTGGAGCTCATTCGAACCATCTCATATCTCTCAACAGTTTTGCTCAACAAGGAGAAGGCACAGGTCGAGTGCACAGAACTAACAAGAAAAAGCGTAGGTTGGAATGCGCCCATCCTTGGGTAGGGCTGCACGGTGACAGTGTGCTATTGGGCAAAGGCGCAGGCAGAAGCGCCCGGTGGTTGGGTGAGGGTGTGCGCGAGTGTGTGGCACCCGACAGTTGGTTGAGGCGTGCATGGGTATGTGGCACCCAATTTGTGCGAAGGTGTCTGATGGTGAAACGGAGGAGCGCCCGGTTTGTGTGACGAGTTGGCACGGGTGTTTTGGTGACTCGGGTGAGTGCTTGCCCTTTCTGCAAGTGTGCATGGTGACTTGGTGAAGTGTTGAGATTGTGGAAGGAGGTGTGTCTCGATTGGAGGCGCCTGTGTGTGGCAAATTGGAGGCACGCCCAAGTTCGGCAAACAACACGATCGTGCGACAAGGTGAACGAAGCGTTGGTGAAGTCGTGCGGCGACCGTGTGGGGGTACCGACGAGCTAGGCAACCGAGTTTTGCCTTGGATTGTAAATTTGGCTATGTATGAAACTTGGGGTTTCCAAGTATACTTGTAAAGCTTTGTAAACTATTGTATAATATATTGTTTGACAGACTCATTGTTCAGGGAGTTACCCCTCCCTTTATACTGTCCAATTGTGTTCATCAGTTATAATTGCTGTTGATAATGAATGTGTATGAGTGTTCATTGGTATAAAGGATAAAGAAATAATATTTGGTTGAGAAACACAAACTAAGTAGGAATAAGTGGTCAGGCGTAGTCCACGAACATAAGTACTGGTGAAAAGAAAGTGTTCGGTGGTGTTGTACCTCGCCAAGAGCGGTTGAAAGACTATTGTTGGCCTGGGGGCATGACAACAAGGTTTTTATTGGATGAACTTAAACCATGCTGACAGGAATCACTATCTACTTCACTCTTACATGTGGTTTCTAGATTACCACAAATCGACATTGCAAAATGGTTTCTGGCTGACCACAAAAGTTCAAATAGAAAGTGTTTTTAGGATTACCACGAACTTTATGGGGGTACACTTACAATATTACATTCTCCAACTCTTGAAGCTACTAAGTACATACTTTACAAAGACCACTACAAAACACCCTAGACTTTCTTACTAATACATGTACATGACACATAATACATCATAATCATGAGTCTATCCAAGAACTACACCAACTTTAACTTAGTTGTCTATTATACTTTAATTTTTGATGTAGCTCTTTTTCCTTTTCTTTTTAATGGTTCATATTGTTGAAAACATTACCTTTAGCATTTTCAATAATATTGTCCAATACTTATCTTTGATTTCCATATTCACATAGGTGTGATTTGCTAGAGTACCGAATCCTAACAAAATCATCGCCCATTGAGCTAGATAAACTCAATAGAAAAAACTTGAATAATCCAAAACGCTTACCATAATTCCATGCACATACACATACACATACAAGACAATCAATTTTTAGAATCCTTCATGAAATTTCAGAAAATCGAAGGGGTGATTCTGGTTGAACCACAAGGTGTCATGCGGGAGAAACCGGTAGATTCATCGGGACAAAACCTCGGAAAAATGTGTGGTGACCTTGATCATTGCCCCGCCCTGTGCCGAAGCCAGAATTCTCGCTTCTTTCACCATTTCCCATGCGATGAACAAATTACTGCACTACATCGCTTTTGCATAGACCCTTACAAATCTGGTTGAGTCATACTATGTACTTCAGAAGAGAAAAAAAAAAAAAAAAAAAAAAAAAAAAGAAGCTAAATCCGCATCCTCGAATTCAAGCCTCTCAAGTTTCGAATCCATCTTCTACAAATGCTGCTTCCTCTAATTTTGAATCCCCACCTGAATCTGATTTTGTTTACCCTTAGTCCCGTCCTAAGTGAGACAATCATAATGCAGAAGATAAGGATACAGAGGAGGCTTAGGCTATGGAGGAGGATCGGGTTATAGGGGTCCCCGTCCTAGTTACCAGAAACGGGACGATGTCTGCCATTTCTGGCAGAAACCTTCAGAGAAACCCAACCATATTAGAAACGCTGTCTGCAACGGCCGTTTTCGTTTTCAGTGGCAAGAAACAGTTTCCCGCAAAATGAAACAGTTTCCCGCGAAATGAAACAATTTCTTCTCACCGTTTCCGGATAGAATTGCAGTTAACTTTACTGCTCCGGGAAGTACCCCATTATCTTGATACTCCTCTCATATCCCACAGGGAAAAGGTCAAAACTCTTATCAGTTGTTTAAGCTATTCCATTACAAGTCCCTTTACAGCTTGGCGAGCCAACTTGGCAAGTTCTCTATCAAGGTCCATTATAAATGGCATGATTTCAATGTTTGCTTATAGTTTAAATTGATTTTTCACAATTGGAGTGAATGGTGGTTGAACTTTTAACACCATATATGATTTATTTTACCATCAATTTTTTTATACCTAGAAAATAATTTCTTCACAAATGCATTCTAAAATTGTAAAAACAGGTACGCTGGTGTTTTCAACGTTTAAACAATATAAATTTGCTCTGGAAAATTTGCTCAGAAAATCAGTCACAAATAGCCATAAAAAAATCACAGTAAATTTGCCCCAGCAAATTCTCCTTCATTAATTTTCTGAAGAAAATTCAGGGCTCCTCTCACAGGGAAAATGGCCCTTGGAAATACACAAAAATAGCAAAATTTGAACCTGGAAATTTCCAGATGTGGAAGAATATAGGGCAAGTGAAGTTAATGAGATTCTTCTAGCATGATAACTACTTGTGAGGTATTTTAGTTTTTTTTCTTAGCACAATCTTCACTCAGCTAGACCTTTTGCTTCATTGTCCCCTTCCATTCTCCTACCACCTGGCAACTCTGGTATAATGGGATTTTTTTCCATCAAACATAATGATGGCTTCTTGTCGAGACCATCAATCTACCCCACAAGGCTTCATTTATGGATCTACAAAATTATAACTTCTTTCTTAAAACTAAATTAGTCTTTACAATTGTTTTTTTACAATTTAATGAGCAGAAACATTGCAGGTTTATGATTAGTGCATTGTTTAATTGTTCACCTTTAATATGGTGTTTTTCTCTCTCCTTGTTTTTTATATGGGAAACCTCCATACTCGACATATCCACTAGCCAGTTTCTCAGCGAGAACACGGACTTCGATATGTAGGCGCCCCTATGGGTTGCCCATAAACCAACCCGACTTGATTCCTCTCGAATCAACTCCACCAAAACTTTAATAATTTTGACATCTCTGGCGATCTGGCTGAGGTGCTGCACATATGCAAGATCGACTCCAATGAATTTTCACTAGTCATCAAATGTGTGTAAATGTGTTAGAAAACCTGCACAGATGAATCTAGCTAGTAAAGGTTGAACACACAGCTTTGCAGAGCAAAAACACTAAAAGAAAATCGGAAGAAGAAAAGAATGATTCATTAGAAAATATGTTACAATGCTCATGATGTAGCATTACTGGGTGAAGATCCCAAGGTAATGAACTATAGTGGTGATCAATGAGAAGACTCAACACCTACAACAAGTTCCGGAGATAACTAGTCAGTTGCGGAGTTAAAGAAGGAGCAAATCAAGGAGTAAATCATGTAAAAGGAATCTTGCATGCAAGCCCATGCTCTAACTAAGAGTCCGCATGTAGATGTGTAGTAGTTGCATGTAGTTGCATGCTCTAACTAAGAGTCTGCGTGCAGTTGCATGCAGTTGCATGCTCTAACTAAGAGTCCACATGCATGCAATCCAATGCTCTAACTGAGAGTCTGCATGTAGGTGTAGTAGTTCTAAAACCTGCCCTGAACACCACTATGGGGAAAAATAGAAAATGGGCCCCGACAACTAAGGCCAAAGGTCACCCAAAATACAATGCAACATGTATTAAAATTGAGGAAAGAGGGAAAACCTCATGGGAAACCCCCCCCCCCCCCCTCAAAATATAATGTAATCAAAAGAAAAGAGGAAAAAAAGACAGTTTCTAAGCAACTATGTCCTTCACTCCAAGACGATCACGCAGAGAGTGAAACTTCTGCTCAGTGAATGTCTTAGTGAAGATGTCTGCAGTCTATTCGGCTGAGGGACAAAACTGCAAATCAATGACCCGATCATGTACTAAGTCTCTGATGTAGTGCATATGGATCTCTATGTGCTTCGTCTGCTACCGCTGTACTGGATCCCTCCAAAATTTGAGAGTACTCTGGTTGTCACACCAGATGACAATGGGTTGGCGGAACTGAACGCTCAACTCAGTGAGGAAGTGCTGTAGCCACAGAGCTTGAATGCTGATGTTGACTACTCCTCTGTACTCGGCCTCAGCTGAAGAGAGAGCAATAGCAGCCTGCTTCTTGCTCGACCAACAGACAGGGCCAGATCCTAGACTGAGTGAATAGTCGGAGGTGGACTTGCGATCAATGTTGTCTCCCGCCCAATCAGAATCTGTGAAGCCAAGGAGATTCAATGCACTGCCTGCTGCATAGTGAATCCCGAAGGTTATGGTGCCCTGCACATATCGGAGGATGCACTTGGCAACATTCCATTGTAGCTCATGCGGCTCCTGCATGTATCTGGAAACTGCCCCTACTACATATGAGAGATCTGGTCTGGAGTGGGTGAGGTACAATAAGCTCCCCACTAGCTGTCGGTAGAGAGTGCTGTCAACTAAAGGAGTGTCACCTCCATCCTCAAGGTGGACCCCAGACAGAAAAGGAGTCGGTGCTGGCTTGCAATCAGCCTTGCGAAATCTCTCGAGAAGATCCCGTGCATACTTAGCCTGAGAGAGTTTGATGCCTATGGCATCTTGGCTAATCTCAAGACCAAGAAATAAGTGTAATGGACCCATGTCCATCATCAAGAACCTATCATGCAAGGCCCTCTTGACTGTAGCAATGGCTGAAGCCGAGCTGCCAGTGATTAGGAGATCATCTACATACAAAACTAAGATAAGAAGAGAATCATGTGTTCTAAGCATGTAAACATTCGGATCAGACTTACATCTTTCGAAGTTTTGTGATAAGAGAAAAGAATCCATCTTCGCGTACCAAGCTCTCCGGGCCTGCTTAAGGCCGTAGAGAGATTTCTTTAGTCTACAGACCAAAGATGAATCCTGAATGAAAACATGTGGCTGCTCCATGTAGATCTCCTCGGATAGGTCTCCATGTAGAAAGTCATTCTTCACATCCATCTGATGTACTTCCCACCGTTTGGCAGCTGTAATGGCAAGTGTAAGGTGTATGGAATCCATCTTTGCTACTGGAGCAAAGGTCTCGTCATAATCAATGCCATGCACTTTTTGGAAGCCTTTAGCTACTAGCCTCGCTTTTCGTCTGGTGATTTGCCCATCTGTAACACTCTTGGTCCTATAGACCCATTTGCATCGAACAAGTTTCCTTCCTAAAGGAAGGGGGACCAGATCCCAAGTCTGGTTCTCAAGGAGGGAGTTATACTCCTCCTCCATGGCGGACTCCCAAGATGGATACCCAACAGCCTCAACATAAGATTGTGGATCAGAAGACTAAACCAAATGACAATGCCAGGAGGGCGATGGTTCAGTGGCAACGAGGACAAGAGGAGGCTCAATAAACTCTGAGCTAGTCCTTTGCAGATCAGAATTATCCCCCACAAGACCATTTCTAGCAGCTGGTTGGTCTTCTGCATATATCTCCCGTAAGATCCTTGTTCTATGATTTATGACAGGGGAATATGATTCACTGCTGGAAGCCCGATCTGGGCTTGGATGTGGATCATCATTTGCATGCACTAGATTTGTATTGAAGACTCTGTCTCTGCATCTGCATGCTCTTCCTCGGCATCTGTATGATCTGTATCTGCATCTGAGTGCACTGAGTCAGCATCTCGGACATGAGGTAGATAAAAAGTGTCTGCATGCGGCGACTGAGGTGGATGCGAAAGACTTTCCTCAAATTTGACACTTCGCTTAATGATGAGCTTGTCCGTAGAGGGAATGAGGAGTCGATATCCCTTCACACCATTAGGGTATCCAACAAAGATGCACTCAATGCTCTTTGGATGAAGAGCTTTCCTCTTTTCAGAGGGGATCCGGGCCCATGCTCGAGAGCCGAAAACACGGAGGTGAGTGATCTCTAGTTTAGTGCCGCTCCAAGCCTCAAAGGGGGTTTGATCCTTGATAGACCTATGAGGAGATCTATTCTGGATGTAGTTAGCACAATTAAGTGCTTCGGCCCATAGCTTATGAGGCAATGACTTAGCATGCAGCATGCAGGAAGCCAATCTCTTTTTTTTGAGAGAATCGGTTCTTTCTCTCAGCAACAATTCGTTCTGTTGCGGAGTGTATGGAACTGTGTACTGCAACTGTATGCCGGACTGAAGGCAAAGGTTCTGAAGTGCTGTGTTAACATATTCCCCCCCATTGTCTGTATGGAGGGCTTTTATCTTTCTCTCTGACTGTGTCTCAACTAATGCTTTGAAATCTTCAAAGTGCTCAAAAACTTCAGATTTGTTCTTGAGAAGATACACCCAAGTATACCGTGAGAAATCATCAATAAATGTAAGCACATACCTTGCTTTGTTGATGGAAGGATGAGGAAATGGCCCCATGAGATCACTATGGATCAGATCTAGAGGAGAGGATGCTCTGTGAGTCTTGCCAGTGTCAAACTTTTCTCTGGGATGTTTGCCAAGAACACATCCTTCACAAACTCCTTCGGAGAAACTGATATTTGGCAGGCCTTCAACCATCTCATTCTTGCTTAGCTGCTGCATATACCTGTAATTTAAGTGACCAAACCTTTCGTGCCAAAGCCTACTACTATCATCAGCATGTGTAAGTAATAAGGAGGATTCAGATTCAATAAATTCAGAAAATGTATACAGTCTGGCTCCATTGTTTACCTCACCAGTTGCAATTTTGGCACTGCTATGTAGATCATATATGTTTACTGCATCTGGAGTGAATTCCACTCTCTTTCCGGTGCCGGAATGAGTGATCTGATAAACTGAAAGCAAGTTTACCGAAAGTTTTGGAACATGAAGCACATCTTCAAAGCTTCCATGTAAAAGTTCCACTCTACCTTTTCCGGTGACCTCAATAGGTGAGTCATATCCCATGAGGATGGGAGGTCCTTTGCATGCATCCAAAGAGGAATAGACTTCCTTTGCAGCAGCCATATGATGTGATGCACCAGAATCTATAATCCATGCATTAGGAGAAGAATTAATTGCAACTAAAGCATGAAAATTATTACCTCTCCCGTGTGGCGGATCCTCAGTTTTCTTCTTGGCGCCTTGAGGGATGTGATCCCCAAGGTTGTGCTTCTGAAGGATTTCTGCCATTTGGTCAATTTGTTTCTTCATGCAAGAAGATTCTGGATGGAATCCTCTTTGACAGTAGGTGCATCTGTTTCCTTTCTTCCCTTTCTCATTTCTCGAGCCGGAGGAGTCATTGAAGGGCTTGGTTTACCCTTCCTTCTTTGGATGGGAATGCACTTTTCCCTTATCTTTTTGCTGCTGATTTTTCTGACTTGAATCAGATCTGTGATGTTTATTTTGGCTGCTATCATGCACAGCAAGTGCATGCGCTTTTGGAGGCTTGATTTTCCCCATGCCAATGAGTTTATCTTGCTCAAAAATAAGGGACTCCATAAATTCTTGGAGAGAAGGCATAGTATAGGATTTACCTATTGCGAGCCTTACTGAATGAAATGTAGACACAAAGACGGAGTATTCCGGTCCGAGCTTTGACATAATAGAGAGAATTTGGCGACTCTCCTCCTTGGATTTGTCAATTCCACAACCCTTGAGTTGCAGCAATAGATCATTATATTTGGTGAAGAAGTCTTGAATTCTATCATAGTTCGATGGATCCAATGCTAGCAGCTCCACTTCGAGCATATGTCCTTTCATCTCATCTTGTTTCCCATATAGATCTTCAACCTTTTTCCAAATCTCTTTGGGAGTATTGCAAGCAGATAGATGAAACTGCAACTCTGGAGAGATGCACATGCATATGGATCCGTGGGCCTCATCCATACGGTTGAGATACTTGGAATTCTCTATGGCTGAAGTGGGTTCCACTTCTGTAGCCATGGTAATCCTGTACAACCCTTTTTGACAAAGGTATCGAGCCATTTGGTCCTTCCATTCGTGATAGTTGTACGGTGTTAGGATCGATGCTTTGGGAAACTCCATTTTTCTGTCAATCTTCGATCTCCGATCTGTAATACCTGCAAAATAAAGTACTGGTGTGCCTTTTATCTAGCAAACTGTGGGCTATGATACCATGTAAATGTGTTAGAAAACCTGCACAGATGAATCTAGCTAGTACAGGTTGAACACACAGCTTTGCAAAGCAAAAACATTAAAAGAAAATTGAAAGAAGAAAAGAATGATTCATTAGAAAATATGTTACAATGCTCTTTATATAGCATAGTGGGTGAAGATCCCAAGGTAATGAACTATAGTGGTGATCAATGAGAAGACTCAACACCTACAACAAGTTCCGGAGATAACTAGTCAGTTGCGGAGTTAAAGAAGGAGCAAATCAAGAAGTAAGTCATGCAAAAAGAATCTTGCATGCAATCCCATGCTCTAACTAAGAGTCTGCATGTAGATGTGTAGCAGTTGCATGTAGTTGCATGCTTTAACTAAGAGTCTGCATGCAGTTGCATGTAGTTGCATCTAGTTGCATGCTCTAACTGAGAGTCTGCATGTAGGTGTAGTAGTTCCAACATGTTATCCTGGAGCGTGCTGGAATTCGGCAATTCAATGGATGACGAGCTTGAAAATGCCAAAGCTGCGATTCGCTGGGCTACCGATTATTTCCTTAAAGCTACTGCTGACCCGGGCAAAATATTCGTACAGGCAACACCGAATGAAATTTATGGTCTGCTCCACTAAACCTAAGCAGTCCTAAAAATCTAAATGACGAAAAATGCTTAGATAAATAAATGTTATTTAATTTGTACTTGCTAAGGTCGGTGATCCCAAAAATGATCACAATTGTTGGGAGAGACCAGAAGACATGGACACATCTCGCACTGTTTACAGCGTCGACACCCAAAATCCAGGCTCCGAGGTCGCTGGTGAAACTGCTGCAGCAATGGCTGCCGCGTCCATCGTCTTTCGAACATCCGACTTCTCTTATTCTCAAAATCTTTTTGAAACTGCAACTAAGGTAAGGGAAACAAAATGTTGCCCATAATCAAAATAGAATTTGTTATAAAAGTATGATTTCTATTACACTTGCTAACCCGTTCTGTCTGTTTGTCCTGCGTAGCTCTTCACTTTTGCGGACATATTTAGGGGAAATTATAATGACACCCTCAAATCAGCGATTTGTCCATTTTACTGTGACTATAGCGGATACCATGTTGGTTTTCTATACGCCCAATTATCTCCGAGCTTAAAAAGTTCAGTTAAATAATTATAGTTAAATCTTTACAGTTTATAATGGGGATTTCCAGGCGAATTGTTGTGGCTGCTGCATGGCTACACAAAGCATCAGCCAACGACTCATTTTATCTTCAGTATACTCAAGCCAATGGAAAGGAAATTGGAGCCAATGACAGCTTTCATGAATTCGGATGGTATAATAAGCATGCTGGCATTAATATGCTTCTCTCCAAGGTAATCACTAGTCCACCATGAGGCTTATATATGCTGCTAAAAAAAACTATGCTTACTCGTATATGACTGTTTTCAGGATTATTTGTCAAAGAATATATCGTTCTTAGAATCATACCAGAAAAACCCTGACAGATTCATTTGCTACCTCTTACCTGAAACATCTTACACACATGTTCGGTACACGCCAGGTTATTCATTCCCATTGACCCATTTTTTTTATATTTCTTTTCAGTTGTAGGTTGTTATTTCGTCGTATTCCCAAAGGATTGGGTACATTCCTTCTGCGGAAAGTAGAAAATGAACCTGATTTTTTGAAAAGTATTGGTTGTTTTACAGGTGGACTCATAATCAAATCTAAGGGAAGTAATATGCAGAGCGTGACGGCAATATCGTTTTTGGCTTTAGCGTATGCCAAGTACCTCAACGATGTGTCTAAAGTTGCGCGGTGTGGCAACGTTGAGGCAACTCCGGCCAGACTTCAGGCCTTTGCAAAACGACAGGTATAAGGTGATATCTTCTTCTATATTAGGGGTATCTCTGTGATCCCTGAGTTTAATTGGATTGTTGATTTCTTGAGGATTCGTGAATCGAACGGAATTTACCCTTCCCATGTTGATCTGATTCTTGAATATTCAGGGAATCAACAATCTACATAAGGATGGCCTTCTGTGATGGACATTTCCCATGCGAGTGGAAATATCCCGTATCAGTGGCATGTCAGTTTTTTTTTATAAACAAAAAAATAGTTTCTGTATTGATAAAAAACAGATAGTATATATAACATATATAAAAAAACAAATAGTACATATAATATATTTATTGATTATAATTTGCTTCCACAACATTCATTACTTCCAAAAAAAAATGAAATTGAGGTATTTTTCCTGCTAATCTTAACTTCTAGTTTTATAATCTTAATCTCTTTAGTTTATTATCCAACATACGTTGTTCAGAAATTTTTTATTATTAAAAGAAAACTCAAAATGTGTTCATCTTCTTACAGTGTCTAAAATCTCTTTTGTCCTTCTTACTCGAGCAATGGCATTGACATCCAACACTTTGAGAAGTTGATACGTCGAGCATTTACCTTAGATCCATGTTCAAGTGCTATAAAAAAAACTTAAAAGTATCTTTCCCAATACCTCTTTTGGACAGTAAATATGTAGTCCAGTTGTATTCTCTATATATGTGATCGATGTTGATGATTTCATACATACTCACCATAGTCTTGATGCTCTTCATCCAATTGTTCAAGATCGGAGGGTTGAAATTATCCAGTCCCTTAGCCCAGTCGATAATGCCTTTTGTAACCCCATAGACCTGTAGGTTCTCCAACCATTTCCCTGCAATCAACGCTCCCTATAGTGCCACAATCTCTGCCTTATTGTTCGTGCCTTGTCCTACTTCCCACCAAAAATGATAGCTTTTTCTCGGCTCAATGGCTATGTACACCCCACATCCACATTTCTGCCCACTGCAAGCACCATCAAAGAATCCCACTGGGAGTGTATGCCATATGTTTTTGCAAATGATTCCTCTGTGTTTGCTTGCAATATGGGTTGGTCCTATCTCCAAGAAATATGTCACTATTTTGATTACGCCCTCCCTAACAGTCAGATTCCTATTCTCAAATATGAGTGCATTTCTTCTCCTCCAAATGATCCATATGAGGAATAGAGGGAGAAAACGAAATTTGTCATGAGTTTTAAACCACTTCCTAATGCAGCATCTTAATATAGTGAATTGCTCCATCGGCTTAATGCCAAATGAATCCATTACTCCTTCCCAAATAGCCATCGCATATGGGCAATGCAGAAATAAATGTGCATTTTCCTCACTACTTACCGTACATAGGAGGCATATCCCCGGACCTATGAATCCTTTGTTTAGTAAGTTATTCCATAGCCAACCAACTAAAGCACTTTATTTTGTTGGGGATATCCTCTTTCCAAATTTTCTGAGTCCAGGAGTCTCCCTGTTGTCCCAATGCCTCCCTAGGGATGTCGTTGTATATCTCTTTTACGATAGGATGCCCCTTTTTCAAGTCCCCTCCTCCTCCCACTCCCGCTCATGACATGTGGTACTGCTAATCATCTAAAGATATGTCCACATTTCTCAGTTTGGCAATATAGCCTTCCCATTTGCTGACTTCCCCCTCCAATAGTTGAATGTCCCTAGCACTTTTCCATTATTGGTGATCTAGGCAAAATGCATCAATCTTGTAGATCTGATTAAGGAAAATCAATCCTCTATTATGCAGTAAATTAAGAATTCCAAATGATAGAGTGTGACTCCCTCCCATACCTTTAATGGCATCTAGTATGATCTTGATAACAGTCCCATCTCCTACCTCCCATTGAACGGATCCCATCATCCATTGGATGTTTTTCGTCATACTCCTCCATATGTATGATGAGTTAGTATTCTTCTTGGCTCCTTCCGAAATCCACTCCGTGAAAGAATGTCCATACATGTACTTATCAGAAATGATCCTAGACCAAATTCCTGATGCAGAAAATACGCTACACATGTTCTTTATGATCAGGGCACTATTGAAGGCGGCTGGATCGATGATGCCCCATCCCCCTTCCTCAATGGTTCTAGATATTTGTGACCATTTAACAAGATGATTCTTCCCACGCAATAATTTTCCATTCCAAATGAATTGGTCCATAATAGATTGGATCTTTTTTATGATCTTCCTTGGGAATTGGAAGAGGT
>APFE030117243.1:285856-303059 GCA_000404065.3 Pinus taeda
AACCTTTGCACCAGTAGCAAGGATGGAAACAGTCAGAACAATGTTGTCTATTGCAGCACAACACAAATGGAAGATTTATCAGATGGATGTTAAATCTGCATTCGTGAATGGAGTGTTGAAAGAAGAGGTTTATGTTGAACAACCTCCAGGTTATGAAGTTGCTGGCCAAGAGCATAAAGTTTGCAAACTAAAGAAAGATCTTTATGGGTTGAAGCAAGCTCCAAGAGCATGGTACAACAGAATAGATGCTTATCTATTTGAGAATGGGTTTGATAAGTGTGATGGTGAACCCACACTCTACATAAAGGAGAATGACGGTAAGATTATTATTGTTGTTTTATATGTAGATGATCTGATTTTTACTGGCAATGATGCTTCTCTCATTCCTGATTTTAAAGCAGTCATGAAAAGTGAATTTGAAATGAATGACTTAGGCTTCTTAAGATATTTTCTTGGAATTGAAGTAGACCAAAGTGAAAATGGTGTTTTCATTTCTCAAGATAAATATGTAGAAGCAGTGTTGAAGAGATTTAACATGCAGAACAACAAGGTAGCTGTGACTCCAACTGTAATGGGGCTGAAATTGACCAAAGAAGACCGCAACAAGGATTTTGATCCAAACTTGTACAAGAGCATAGTTGGCAGCCTTATGTACTTGACTACAACTAGGCCAGACATTATGCACGCTGTGAGTTTAATCTCCAGATTTATGGAAAGACCGAAGGAGACTCATTGGCAGGTAGCCAAGAGGATTCTAAGGTATGTGAATGGAACGAAGGGGTTTGGTATTTTATACTCCTCTTCTGAAAGTTTCATGTTGACAGGTTACACGGACAGTGATTGGGCTGGAAGTGTTGATGATAGGAAAATCACATCAGGATATGCGTTTCATATGGGATCGGGAGCCATCTCATGGGATTCCAAGAAGCAACCAGTTGTGACTTTATCAACAGCAGAGGCAGAGTATGTGGCAGCAACAGCAGCAACATGCCAAGCAGTGTGGCTGAGAAGAGTTCTCAGATATTTGTGTCATGAACAGGAAAATGGCACAAACATTTACTATGACAATAGCTTTGTCTAAAAAATCTGTTTTTCATAAAAGAACAAAGCACATAGATACCAAATTTCACTTCATACGTGAATTGGTTAACAATGGTGAGATTGTTTTGCAGCACTGCAGAACAGAGGATCAGCTTGCTGACATCTTGACAAAACCATTGCCAAAGAAAGGTTTTGATCATTTCAGGAAATGTCTGGATATGCAACAGTTGAAATTAAGGGGGCGTGTTGGAATTTAATTCCAACTGCATCACATAAATACTGAACCGAAATCTGATCTTTAGCAATTAATTTCAGATTGTTCGGTGCCGCAAAAATCCACTGATATTTTTCAGAATTAAATCCCCTGCAGACAACCATCTTATTTTTGCTGAAAAGTCATCACCGCCTTTTGTAATAAATACAGAGATAAACATCAGCAGATTTTTTGCTTAGTTTATTGTTTAAAACAGATTTTTATTTTCCTATAAATGTAACACACAGAAGTCCTGTTTTCTCATGAAAAGAAGTGCAAGAGAGGCAGCATAAGCAGAAAAGAACAGCAGTTCTGTTTTCTGTGATTTAGAACAGTAGTTCTGTTTTTGTACTTTGACCTAAGGTTAGAAGAACAAGTGTGTGTCTCTTCTGTAAATGCACAGCAGTGCTGAACCTGCGATTTTCTGAGTTAGAGAAAATCGATTTCTAGAACTGAAGCGTTCCTCTTGTAACAGCTAAGTTTTCTGTATCACTTTTGTTTGCAGTTTATGAATACAAGTTTACTGTTTTGCTGATTTTCAGTTGCTGTTACACCAAGTGTCAAAAACACTTTGTTTTCACTCTGTAAATCTATTAGTGATTTGACGCCAAATTGTTTTAGTTGCTGTAACACCAAAGCATCAATTTTCTTAAAGTGACTTAGTGTCAAAAACGTGTTGCCGTTACACCGAGTGGCTTGACATCAAAACTCGCGTTGCTGCAACACCACAAGCAGCATTGCTGCAACACCAAACTGTGTTGCCACAACACAGTTTCCAGTAAGCAGTTTTCTGTTTTTTCTGTGTTAACAGAAACAGAGTGTTATTTCCTGTTGCTGCAAAACCAGAATCCTGTTGCTGCAACACCAAGTCCAGAAAACGAAATTATCAGTTTTCTGAGCAGAAACAGAGCAGTTTTGTGTTGTCTGTTTGTTAAGGAATTTAGTAGAAAATTCCATCATATCAGAGAGTTGTTCTATGATGTTTTGTGTTATGGAATTCACCATAAAATTCCAACAGCCTTGAGGGTTGCCTTGGCCTACTTCACCACCCTCGATTCATTTCATAGATGAGAGAGTGAAAAGCTTTCGTAATTTCTATTTACACTGTAACTGGTGAGATGAATAAATAACACGTAAAGGCCTATTTGGTTTGTGGATAATCTGAATGTCACCTTGAAAAAATCTACAAAGCTTCCTCAATCGTGGGTCTGTAATCCACCATAATAAATACCCACTGAAATTAACTTCGCGATGATGTTCGTAGATCCAATATAAGGAATCCTTTCATCTGTTCAATATTTTTTCCCACTTTCAGAAATGCCCATACCCAATCCGCTATTAGGTATTGGAAGTCCACTTGAGGGAGGTGTCCAATGCTCTTCTTTCGCTCATGACCTCAAGTAATGCAACGCAAAAACTCTACACATCACTCTTCTCTGTGAGTTGGCCGTAAAGAGCTTCTTCGAACACCAAATAATGATGTGTTCCAGCTACTTTCGTAGTCACGGGGGAATTTTCTTCCTTAGTCTTCATCCTCGCAAGGCTGATATCACATACAAGGGAATTCATTTCACCATCCAGCGAAATCTTAGCAGGGTTGATGTCTTTGTGAAAATTGCAAGCTGGACACCATCCCGAAGGTACGAGAAGTTCGGTTGGCTATCAGGAGAAATCGCTCAGGATTTTTGAAATTTCTGCAGAGCTTTTCCCTATGACCCTCCCTCCTTTTCATTTCAATTTTTAAAATTTCCCTAGCCACTGGCCGAGTTACTTCCATACCTCCCCATTTCAATTCAATTTTCAAAATTTCCCGCCTTATTGGCATAGTTCGAAATATAATGAGGGGCTTGCATTCAGTGGCTTTTCTATTAACCACCCATTTACATTAACTAGAAGTACAATGTGACTAGTAAATTGTCCATTCCCCATAAATGAATCTCTTTAGAAAATGAATGATAATGGAGTAACCATGGTATCATGTAGTAAGTTAATGATTGTCTTAATGTATGATCTGAAAATGAATGATAATGGAGTAACATACATGCTACCATTGTATCATGCGGTAAACTAATGATTGTCTTAATGCATTTTTCATAATAATTTCCCACAGAGCATGAATACCTACTCGTACCCTAGAACATTGTGTACAACATTGTATGAAATAGTTGTTAATCACAATCTCTTCATATCATTGATGATGTGATCTCAGAAATCAACAATGATATTGAGTTCAATTTGTACAACATTGTACTAAATAGTTGTTTATCACAATCTCTCCATATCATTGACGTTGTGACATGAGAAATCAATAGTGATATTGAGTTCAGTTTGGGCCTTTTTTGTTGCTGTTAAAAAATTCTTTTCGACTATCAATTGATTAAAAAGTAAAAATATTAAAAAATAATAAAATAATAAAACTATTTTTTCAACTTTTCTCCTTAAGATTTTACTCAAATTTTGAGTAGAAGTACTCATTCGATGCAAAATTTAATTCTACATCTAAGGATTACCCACCTTTTATACTTTTGATGGACCCTGTGACACGAAAAATGAGAAATACATGAAAAACATGATTGCAATCACATTTTTTGTTTGTTTTTCGTTTTTCGTGTAGTAGGGTCCATCATAAGTATGCAAAATGAGAACTCCTTGGATGGGGAATCAAATTCTACATCCAAAGAGTGTTGCCACTTGAAATTTGAGTAAACCCATAGGGAGATAAGTTGGAAATACGAGTTGAAAAAATAATTTTTTATTTTTTCCCTCTAAAATTTGATGATGTAATATAATATTATTTAATTATTTCCACTGTTATTTTATAATTGACCGAGGAGGCCCATTTTAAACCTCAAAATTCCCCTAATGGAAACTTAATACTTTATAGTGCGTAGTTCAAAAAGGTAAGGGCAGGGTGACTGCGTAATTGAAGTGCTCAAGGAGGTAGGCTTCAGGCTTGAAGTTTCCCACTCTGCAGGTTTGGAGAGAGAGAGGCCTAGGGCTTGCGTAATTTCAGACTTCAAGGAGTAAAGCTCGAAGGTTAAGGCTTGAGACTATGTAGTGCATAAAAGGGAAATAACTACAAGTTAATCTACTTAGTTGCGAGCGAAGCTCAAGGGACTAGCATTGAGCACTAAGATTGCAAAGTGCATAGCTATCGAGACAAGAACTGCGCATTATGTAGTTCTGTTCAAGAGGGTTGAGTAAAGGACTGGTTCTTGGGAAGGAAGTTTTCAAAATTTGGCTAATTTCATGATGAATGAAGTCAAAGTGAACAAAGACAATACTTGAACATGAGCACACACTCAGAACAATCAATGACATTGATCGCTTAGAACACATGAAAAACATAATCCCCTCAATGCGACGGAAATATGACAACTTCCTCCAATTGCTACACTTAATATAGACTTTGCAACGACGATGAAGACACTTGTGCTCAACTAATACAACTTTCGTAATGAATGTAACACGTGTCTATATGATAAACAAGACTCATTGGCACCAAATTTACCCCTTCAAATCAATCATAACTACACTTATGTGATAAGTGACACTTCCCATGGCAAAAGATGACATTTTCAATGGTAAGATAAAAGTGAAAACGACACTAAGAAGATGTGAAGAACATTGAAATTGACTCATTCCAAAGTGAAAATAACACGAAAAAGATAGTTATTAAAGTGAAGGGAAGAAAAAATAATAGTTGTGAACATTAAAGTGACACTTGCGAAAGTGAAGGTGTTGGAAAAACTCACAAAAATAGAAGTACAATCGCAATAGAAAGTAAGAGACTAACATTTGAAAGTTCACACCAACTTTCATCATAGGTTGAAGATTACACAGGAACTACCTTTATGGACTTTTCTATGCTTGTTCAAGCTTGTGTAAAAGAATGCACTTATGAACTTGTTACAAACCAAACATTTGTGTATAAATGACTTCGACAATCAAAAACCAAGAAGAAGACTTAAACACTTAACGTAAAATTCGCTAATCATGAAGCGAATAGATCGCTATATCCTTAGTAGGCTCCAAAATTAACATATAGAAAAAATTTTGGAGGTTGTCGATCACAACATCAACACTTCATCACACATTAATAGAAGTCTGGATTCCTTGTTCAGGTTTTATACTTAAATGCAAGGTCTCGGTCTTTCAAGAAATTTTGATTCATCACATGGATTATCTTGGCTCCCCGATTCGACCTGTTATAGATATAGTCTCCTTTGTTCCTTTTCTCATCTAAAAATATTCACAAATCTTCTCAGATCACAATTATTTTGATTCAGAAGAAGGGTAATATAAATTGCGAGTATAAGATAATTAAAGTCTTATTTTTCATCTCTAGTGTTGCTCTGCTACGAGCAGGCATAGACAATACCCCTTGGAAGTCACTATAGGAACAGAAGCATTGCTTTGCTATGAGTGAGCCTAAATTGTAGCCCAGTGAATTTATTCACTTCACCTCTTTACGTGGGAAGCCTTTCTCTTCTTTCACCCTTTATTTAATTATTTAGATAACTATGCTGCAGAACTTATTATTTCATGGGGCAGAAGAGGGATCCAAACTAATTGAGAGAATAAGAGGTTGTTCCTTTAGAGAAGGTTATCTATACCTCTAATATTGGTTTGGTCATTCTTGATTTCCCCCTTCCCTTCCTCTACTTGATTATTTTGTAAATAAAGATACCATTTAATTACAAGACTGAGTTAAGGAAGGAATATCCTAGAATAGACATGAGATTTAGGGTTGGACCAAAGGATTTATGTTTGAATGGATTGTATTTTCCATTCACACATCATTAACTTTAAATATATTTACACCCAAGATGCAGAAGAGGACAACAAATAATCCAAGTATTTTTCGTCATCACAATTTCCCTTTTTAAGTTTTGCCACATTGTCTTTTGAGCCAAGTGAGAGTGTTTTCACGTGGAGTCACAAGAAGGAAAAGACATAACATGAAGAAAAAGTAGAATTAGGGTGGAAGTAAACCTTTGCTAAAAATCAACATGAAAGACAAAAAAAACAAAAAAAGAAATGTAAATGCTTAGACAATAGGAAAAATGCACAGATGAGTGTGCAAGTAAAACTAAAATGTAACTAAGCCTACTCCTAACCTAACCAACTAGAAGGTCACAACTAAGTATAATTGAGTTTCCAACGTAGCCATTTTAATTTCTCCCGCACTGTAATAAGAAATATATAAGTAATTAAAAGAAGGATAAAGCATTGTTCAAAAGAAAATACTACAACTTGACAAACTTTCACAATGAATTGAAGGTTTTTCTTACCAACAAAAAGATGTTACATACTTACTAGATTTAACGAGGTTTTAACTTTACCTTATTATTTCAAATGATCATCACACAAACCTTCAAGGTTTCTCGTGGAAGTACATTCATTCATGTTTTCAGTTTTCACAAAAATCAGAAATGATCAAAAGTTATTATTTGTGAGGAAGATTGTGATATAAGATTGCTCTAATCATTGAGTGACTAGATGTTGATATTGATAACAATAAATTCGAAAACCTTGGTGCTCATGTGAAAATGGATTTTGAATTGACGCATTTGAATTGCAAAGAGAATCGTCTAAGGGGAATTCAATTTGATCTCATATAAAAAAACATCAGTACTATGAGACCTTGACATAACCATCAACTCATGTTGAAGTGTCTTAACTGTCCAAAAATCATTTGATTAAGTAAATGATGAGCCATGAAGATCATTGGATTCAAAAAAATCAATGTAAGACAACTATCATCGGATATGCTAATGGGAAAGTGATTGAATAACAGATAGTTTTTAGAACCAACACCATGATCAGATTAGTGGCTGTAAGATACTTGATTCTTCATTGGTTCTCTTTGTATCTGATTAGTGATCATGGAAACAATATGAAACGTCAAGGTCTTTAAAATAATTATTGACATTACAAATTTAGGAAACCAATCAAGATATCTGATGAGCGAAAGATTGGAAACAAGGGTCAAACCAGTCTAGGTATTCCTATCAACACAAGGGTCTTGATTTGATGAATGCATAAGAATTTACACACTTTAAGAAGAGATATTGTGCCAGAAATATTATTAGATCCATGACATGAATGAAAGTGATAAGAAGGTGACCAATCTCAGAAGTGTTTGACAGGGATATCTTCTGCCTAAAAATGCCTTTCTTCTTGACAATCAGAGTGACATGATTTCAAGTTGTTTATATCTATAACATATATGTTCCCCAATAATAACAAGGTATTCACATGATGAAATATTAACCAAATGAGAACCTTTGATTCTCTCAAAAAATCTACCTTGAGGATTTATAAACTGAGTTGAAAATGTGGAAAGTCCTTCAATAGTAGGCTCACTTCAGGTGGATAAATGATAAGGAAAATATTATGCATGAAATTCTACATCCAACTTGGTTTGGAGATATTAATTGGATTGTGAGAAACTGACATAACTATCAATGGGGGTCGAAGTGCCTCAAGTTCCTAATAGGTCTCTGAACTTTCTAATGGTGTATCATTCAATTTGGGTGGCTTAGAAAAATAAAATGGAATATATGCACCAATTTCATCAAATGTATCCATGAAAATGCTATTAATTCCATTGGTTTAATCACAACCAAGATTCAACATATCATATTCTTGATGAATGGAAAGTTGAGATGCATCATTGAGAAAACTCCCTTGATCATTTAGAATTGTAACATATTCCTCCTGACATATGATGGATTTTCAATTGAACACATCATGAATAATAGATTCAAGCTTGTCACCCTCCAATTGTAACAACACACCATATTTTACCTGATTGCGACCATGACTAGACTAAGAAATATCTAGAGGATCTAGAGGTATTGTTGGTATAATAAACTTATCTCACATGTTTAGGTACAATGAGCAATGTGCTAAAGGTGAGGAAATATGAAAATAATCGAGCGAAGAAACACAAGTTCTAAAATCAAATTGGGATTGTGAAAACAATGGATGAGCATGCATTTTATGGCCCATCAAATTATCTTTATCATCCTAATGACTGAATATAGCCATACCAATGCAACATTTATGTCGATATTTATTTTCTTCAATAGGGTATACCAAATATTCAAAAGCCTGAAAAATCGTTCCTTCATATTTGATATCTAAATATGCATTTCTTGAAGAAATTTCAGAATAATTCTAAAATGAAAGAGAGTTCCATTACACAAATGAAGATTACAAGCTATAAGAAATAGGTTATGAATTGATACCTTGCAAATATAAGCCAATCTAAGCCTTCAAAATATGGAAATATATCATCCAATGTACGTAGATATACAACACCACATGTCTTAATAGAAAAAGGGATGTAATGGGCATGGTTATCCTAAGAATCAAATTGAATGAAAGATTTGAAATCATTTTTCAGATTCTCAATATTCTAAGATACCCAACCAGCTCAGAACGTGAGATTGTTATCTTAAAAGAGGGAAGAAAGATGAAGCATATCTTCAACACTTTTCTCCTTGTTGAAAGTGCTGGAAATCCATCAACCAAGGGAGTCTGCCCAATGTGAAGTATGAATTAGACCTCACACCATTTCGAGTAGGAGCCCCATTGAGAGTATCAACTTGACTAATATGTCTCCTTGTCGATTTTTATTGGCTACAAATTTCAGCGCAAGAGAGTAATACATAGGTATTTTCAAATCAGAAAGCAAGTATGCCTTATTAAATTTTTAGTTGCGGAAAGTATCAAGATCCTTCTATCGAAAGGGAAGAGAAAATTGGTCCCTTTAAAGACAGGTAATAGTACTAATATATAAAAAGAACATGAGCATATTCATATGAATGAACATTCATCAATTAGCCAAATAGTTCACAAGGAAGCAATGATTGTTAAAGAAAACACAACATTCCCTCAAAACGATAAGTATAGAAGCCATCAAAATAGTTTTATTTCCTTAGTGCAGATGGAAACAACATACATCAAAAACATTGAAGGAATAACCTTACAATATTCACAACATATCCATGAAAGCGTGCTGGCTCAACGGGCTTCGCAATTAAGTAAAAGTTCCAATATACATGAAGACATTGAACACCACTAGCATCAATAGTGGTCCAACATTAGAGGAGTCACTCACTCCACCAAAACAACTATGTTCCTCTCCAATGCCTTGTAGGAGGAGCCAAGGTGAAATTTTCCTTTCATATGCTATGAGAGTGCATATATATAACAAATGGGGTGACCATTCACATGTCTTATGAGTCTTGGGCTAACCTCATGACTATTTGACTTATCTATGACCTTTCGACTTCCTACATGACATTTCACATTACATGGATGACTCTTGGACTTCCACTTTACATTACATTTCCCCAATATTGAATTTACAGGATCCACAAAATGATGTGGAAAATGATTAGGCATGACATGAAATGACATAACATTGATGACATGGATTGCATGATGATGTGGTAGTGTCAATCCATTCATTGTTGTTTCTTTATTTATGTCTTCATGAGAAGTGGTGCATGTTCTTATTCGTCCTCCTTCATCTGACTTGAAAATAAGAAGTGTTCAATGTGGTCTTGATTTTTGATATTATATTGTTTATGTTCCTTCATCTTCTCACCTAATGATAATTTTATCTCTTTAGCTCCATAGTTGTCTTATGGCATGATCTCCTTCTCGTTGTATTCCATCATCATCATATCATGAGGAGAAAGAGTACCTCCAATTGAAAACCACTCATGACAAGTTGGTATCAATTGTAAAACTGCTAATATAACATGTATCTTGAACTCACATGTTACAGATTGAACTGGGTTACTGATTGAGTTATTGACTCAGGGGTTGTGCAGTTCCAGAGGCCAAGGTCTAGGACTAAGGTTTGAGACTGCATAATCCACAATTCAAGATTGACAGGGTTAAAGGATTTCACAATTGAGGGGTTCAATAGCTCAAGGTTGGTGCTTGAGGCTTGAGATTTCCCAATGTCTAGTTATAGGAGGACAAACTTAAGGAATTGCATTGTTGAGTGAATCAAGAGGTCAAGCCTAAGGCTTGAGCATTTACATTACCCAATACATAGTTCATAGAGGCCAGACTAGGTGAATGTACAGTTGAGGGACTCAAGAGTTTAAGGTTGAGGCTTGAGGCTTAGAGTTTCCAAATGCACAGTTTTGGCAGGAGAACAAGCTGGGAGATTGTGCGGTTCACGGGTTCAAGGGATCAAGGTTGAGGGTTGAGGATTAAATTTTCCCAATGTGCAGTTTTGAGGGGAGAACAATCTCATGGATTGCGCAGTTGCACAACTCAAGGTGTAAGGATTCGAGTTTGAGGCTCGACACTGGACATTTTGTAGTTAAGGTTGACTCAGAGGAAGAAATTGCATAGTTCTAGATCTCAAGGGTTAAGGTTGTGTGCTAGGATTGTGCAGTTTGTAGTTCCAAGAGGAAAGGTTAGGGATTGAGGGTTGAGACTATGTAATGTAGAGTTTAGGAGGGTTGAATGATGTTAGAATTCTCATTCAGAAAGATTTACGGACTTAGCTAAGTGCAGGATCATTGAGACCAAAGCAAACATTTATGAAACTTAAGTATTATCACACACATAGAATATTTTATGACACAAAATTTATCACTTAGAGCACATAAACAAAGTACTTTTCTCAATACAAGGAGATTTCGACAACTTTTGTAAGTGTGACACTAAAGATACACTTTGCAAGGACAGTGACGAAACATGTTTGACAATGAATGAATCTTTGGGAATGGGTGTAAAACATGTCTACATGACTAGTATCACTCTTCAACATCAAATTTTCCCCTTGAAACAAGAAAAAACTCCACTTATTTCAATAAGTGATGCTTCCCACGCCAAAATATGGCACTTGCGATGTGAAAAGAAAAGTGCAAATGACACCTATAAAATGTGAACAATGGTGAAAGAGACACGTGCTAGGGCCAAGATAACATGAAAAAGAGTCTAATTAAGGTGAAAGAAAGAGACATCGACAACCATATATATGTAAGTGACCCTCGCAAAAGTGACAGTTTGGAGAACTCAAGAAATAGAAGAAAAATTATAGCCAAAATTGAGAGACTCTCATTGAAAGCACACACTAACAATCAACCTAGGTTGATCATCACATATGCATTATCTTGATGGATTGTTCTATGCTTCTTCAGACTTGCATATAAGAATGTGATAATGAACTTATTATGAAGTGCGCATGTGTGAGTAGGTGGATTTGACACTTACAATCCAACAAGGTAGATCAAAGACTCGAAAAAGTATCAACCAACTAATAAGTGGCTATCGAGTGGCCGATTGCAAGACCCACTGTAGGCTCCAAATTTAAGTATGGGAAAAATTTTGGAGGGTGTTTATGGCAAGGCCAACACTTAGCAACACACTAGTAGAACTCCAACTTCTCTGTCTTGGTCAACTATTTCATTCAGGATCTAGTTTCTTAAGAAGTATTTATTCTCCATGTAGATTACTTCTCTTTCCCCACTTAGCCTAGTTATATATATAGTCCGCACCATATATTTCTCATTTCAACAAATTCATAATGCCACCGATATCACAATGTTTCAAATGAGGAGAAGGGTAATGTTATTCATGAGCTTAATATATTATGAGCATAGTTTTTCATCTCTGGCATTGCTCCACTATTAGGAGGCCTGAACAGTACCCTCATGGAGTAACTACATAAACAAAAACATTTCTCTGCTACCAGGGAGCCTCGACAATACCCCAACGAAGTTTCTTGCTTCACATCTCTATGTATGAAGCCTTTTTCTTCTTTCAACCTTTATTTATTTATTTTACATAGGACTGTGCATTGTAACTTATTCATTTACATGGGATAGAAGAGGGATCTCGACTTATTGAGAGAAAAAAAGGTTTTTCCTTCAGAGAATCATATATAAAACCTCTGATATGGGTTTACTCATTTATATTTTCCCCTTGTCCTTCCCTACTATATAGGATAAATGTGGAAAACATAGAAACATATAAAATAAGTATAGAAATGAGGCTCCTAGAAAATATACGGGTCTCATGGTTTAACACAAATCTTTCCTTATGCAAGAATCATATTTTCCAGCAAACCATCATCGACGAAAACCTATGAACTAAGACAAAGAAGAAGAAATAAAGGTTAGCCAAATGTTGCAGTGTCATAAGACCCTTTTCTATTTTTCCACGTTGTCTTTCTAGCCTAATGGAACATCCTTCATGAAAATTCTTATTAAACAAAAGAAAAGAAGATACAAGAGACAATAAGAAAAAAATACAAAGGAAAAATAAAATGGATGCTAACCAATATCAAGATGCAAGACTAGAGTAAGAAAAATCAAGATAAACTATAGAAAACTAGTGCAAGATGAGTGTAATAAAGGGATACTAAAATGCAACTACACCTACTCCTAACCAAACTAGCTAGAAGTTTAGGGTCAAGTGTATTGAAACTTCTAGTAAAGCCACCATACTTGTCCTAGACCTGCATTCACAAAGATACGAACAATTGAAATTGATATCAATTAGCTTGCAACATGAAATATAAGATCTTAAATAACTACAACAAATAGACAGTCTTTCCTATGAGCAAAAAGATGTGTCATATCCTTACTTCTACCCAACTTGTGATCTTACCTTTTCTATGAGAATTACAAACAAACAAACCTCAAATGTTGCTTGTGAATTCCCCTTCATTTCTACCATCCTTCTTAGAAAGAATGAGAAATCACTGAAACTTTCTATTAGGAATAATGTTTTTGAAGTAACGGGATTCCAGGAAATCATAGATTGGATCATGAAATTCGAAACAATTCTCTTGAAAACACCAAAATCCTTGAAAAGATGAATTTTCAATTAGAATCAGATGGTAAAAATGTGAATGTTGGGAGGTAAAATTGATCTAATCATATTCAACTAGCATGTCAAGATAGTGAGGACATGACATAACCATCTACGAAGCTTGGAGTGATTCAATTGCCTGAAAAGTACTAAAATAGTGAGATGTTAAATGATAAGGATTAAGGGATGTAGGACAACTATCATCAAATGCGCTAATGGGAAAATGGTAAGTTGAATGATAGTCATTAGAGCCAGAATCATGATCAGATGGGATTATTAAAGCATCATATTCCCATTTAGTAGTTAACAATGATAAACTAATTTGAATATATTTGTGAATTCTATGAACAACATAACAAACTTCCTCACATGTCAAATGTGACAAACAATTTTCCTAAAACTGGTGACAAATTGTACAAGTGTAAAAAAGATTGAAAGAATTGAAAAGGAATGTTAGTATAACAAATACACAAAAATAGTGAGGATGTAATGGATGATAAAGAGCAACATGGTTCAACAAATAACTCAATAATTTGGTAACACCCAAGACTATTTCTGGTGCCATGAAGACATTCACAAGAAAGAATAGGAGTTGATTATTTGCCATAACACTCACTATATATGAATTTTTTCACAAAACATAATATTCAAATTGATTAGCTTCGTAACTTCGCACATTTAGGAAAGGTGTACACCAAAACCAAATTCAATAGAAGAGATTTGTATGAGGAAGAATTCACTATAGTGGCAAGATCAGAAACTTGATCTCGAAAAATAGGAAAATTGTAACGAGAAACCCTGAAATCCATCAAGGAAAAGTTTTTATCTAGCGAAACAATATGAATGAAATAATTATGAAGAAATTATAGATCTAACATAGTTCAGGAAATTCACCACAATCATGAGAACCTGACATAACCATCAACAAGAGTTGAAGTGCCACTGATTCAAAGAGCTTCCCCCATAGAAGGCAAGAGAAGATAAGGGATGGAATGGATGCCCTATAATTTCATTTCTTAGGCCCCCACACTACTAGTGTAACCCCTTATTATTATTAGAACAACCCCCTTATTATATTGTTGTGCCCATGTAGTCCCCATATTGTTACTATTGTGCCCCATAAAAGCCCACTATTGTTATTATTGTGCCCTTACATTATTATTGTATATCAACTCTGATTATATTATGACCCCTTAGACTCCTATATATAGAAAGGAGGTCTTGTGATTTGTATTATCCAAGAATTTTTCATTTGTGTAATGTAAAGGAGGTTGCCCCCTCGAGGAGGCTGAATTCCAAGGCGTTTATCTCTCTTTTCTATGTTTTTGTGAGTTGGCTTCATAACGTTTGGTATCATAGCTTTGGATTCTAGGGTTTCGCTACTCCAAATAGGTCATCATGGCATTTGCACTATCAATTTTTTCCTGTGATGTTTCAGACGCTACAAAAAAACCCATTTGGGCCGAAATAATTCTAAACCTCGGGCCCGAATTTCATATATTTGTGCACTATATTTGTGGAGATATGATCTGAGGAAGTTGGCCTTTTTGCAGACTCCCGAATTACATTCCAAACAGGTGACCTAGGGAAAATAGTCATAACTTGTATTTTTAGCATAAAATTGAAATTTCGTCAGAAGTTACAGAAAGAAGACAGGTTGTAGTTTCCTGTGTATATTTTTCAGATCCTAAGGTCAAAACAATGACACATGGCACTTCATACAAGTTCGCTCTTCTGAAATGGTATATAGTCAGGTCATCTTGATTATGCATAACTCTTTCTTGGAGAATCTAAATTTGATTAGACTGGTGGCATTGGAAAGAGGATGCAGAGGGCTACTGTAGGTTGCAATTTCAGAACTTAAATATCGGAAAGTACAGAGTTACATTTGTTTCAAGATCGAGCTCCTAAAATCAAGAAAAAACGAGATGAGGAAGTTTGATGGAAAGGATCTGGTAAATTGGATACTACAGATGGAGAATATTTTGATTTACATGGTGTACTACTATTACAAAGGTATGTATTGCATCTTGATATTTAGAACAAAATCAATTTTTATGGTATAAATGGCTTTTTTCTCGTAAACAACTTGTTACGTGGTGAAGTTTTATGGAGGAAATCATAGCACATTATGAGAATACAAAGAGAAAAACCTTCTTTTGAGCGACACCACAACAACTGGAAGAAAAAGGAGAAAAAAGGATTTGCTACAAAGTGGAAAAAAAAATTATGGCAACAAGGAATTCTACCCCTCACAACTATAAATATGGGAGTATTGTTTCTCCTAGCCTTCGAAAACCTACAAAAGTTACACCACAACAATTGGAAGAAAAAAGAGAAAAAGGGCTTTGTTACAATTGTGATAGCAAATGCACTAAAGGTCATAAGTGTGCTAGGAATAAATTATTTTACATAAAGTATGAAGAGGAGGAAGAAAAGGATCAAGAAACATCAAAAGAAGAGGATATATGCTAGGACCCAACCCCAGAGAGAGGAGAAATGAATCCTACCATATCTTCTAAAGAATTGGCAAGAATTACAACTCCTAAAACTCTCAAGATAGAAGGACATATCAAGAAGAAAAAGGTTGAAGAAGTGAAAGATCACATCAAGAAAGAGGAAATGAATCCAACCATATGTTGTGATACATTGGCTGAGAACTCTCCTCAAGCTATGTAGATAGAAAGACATATCAAGGAAAATAATGTTCAAGAAGTGAAAGGTCACATTGAGAATCAAGAAATGAATCCGCCCATATCCTGTAAAGCATTGGAAGAAATTACCAGTCCTCAAACTCTTAAGGTAGAAGGACATATCAAGAAGACAAAGGTTCAAGCAGTGAAAGATTACATCGAGCATCAACAACAAGTTCTCCAACATAAAGGATAAGGCCACTTTGGTGCAAAATCGAATGAAACAATAGGTAGATCAACATCATAGTGAAAAATGTTTTGATGTAGGTGATTGGGTATTTTTACTACTACATCTCAAGCAAACTATTTATGACAAGCAAATTTTGGCAATACTACATGCACTTAAGAAATGGCGACCTTATTGAATGGGAAGACACTTCACTGTAAAAATTGATCATGATAGTCTTAAATACTTTTTAGAACAACTATTATCTTTAGAAGAATAGAAAAATGGGTCACAAATATGTTGGGTTATGACTTTGACATCATCTATAGAAAAAGGAAGGAAATTTGTTTTGTAGATGCACTCTCAAGAAAGGTTGATAATGTGGAAACATTGTTTTGTGCTATTTCTATTATCCAACCAGATTGGATAAATGAAGCAAGGGATGAATGGAAGAAGGATGAAGAAGTATGGCCACTCATTTAAAAGTTACAGAAGATCCCAATTCAAACAATATGACCACAACTTGAAGAGGAAGGAAAAATCATATTGGAACTTGGAGCAGTCACAGAAGAAAGAACCCGATAGCTACGAAATCGATCAATTTCAGAGTATCTCATCAAGTGGAAGAACTTACTAGCTGAAGATTCCACATGGGAGGGCAAGAATTTTATACAGAGGCATCAGGAACTACACAAGCGTTGACGATGTTAGTGTCAGTCTTTACAGCCTTCCTCCAGTGATCAAATGTGCTCTTACAAAGTGATTTTGACGTGTCAAGGTCAAATTTTGTCATTTCAGTGAGTCTTCAAGCAAAATTTGGCCACTAGGCATTAGGTCTAGGGTTTGCTTTATGCTCTTTCTAAAGTTGCTCAAATGTCAGTCTATGTCATCATTCAGCTAAGTCTATCATTATTCATAGGGTTGTCATTATCATGTCAGTGTCTAATGGGTCATTTGATATCTTGTTCATGCTTCAGTTGTGCCTTGGCAAGTTCATTTCCCTCTCCTAGGGTTTTGAAGCCAATTTCTCTTGGATGGTCAAATCATCGGCAAAACTTGTTTCCTGATGTTCGTACACCTTCCCCTATCCTTCATGTACCTTATCATACACTTCCCAACACTCATATTCCCCAAAATCCTCATTTTTCCACAAACCCTAGTTTCTAGCTACAACCTGGCAATTTTCTAGGTTTG
>APFE030117243.1:310140-363041 GCA_000404065.3 Pinus taeda
AAATTTATGTTTTCTACTATCTAGAGAGGATTCAAATGGTTGTTTGCCCTCTTTAGCTCCTTCTCTATCATCCCTAATCATCCATCTCAGATTAAGGCATCAGCGCTCACTCCTACCTTGCCCTAAAGATCCCCCTGCAAAAACTGTGCTCAATCCCCGCACCCTGAATTGCACTCCCTCCAATTGCCACCAAAAACCCAAAAATCTTTAAATCAACCCCCCTTATCAATTTACTAGCCTAATATCTTTGATCCTAATTGGTCAGCTTATCATATTGAAAGATCTACCGAATCTGACCCGAGAGAGCCTTCTCATACCTCGTAGGGCTAGCTACGAGGTGAAATGGTTTGATGTAGCCTTGAGAGTTTGTCTATCTCAGCCTAGGTGAATTCCAAGCGCTAACAGACTACACAAAGTTTTATTGGGTATATGTTTTGAGTAAGGAAAGTCACACATTTGAATACTTTAAGCAGTTCAGAAACATGATTGAAAAGAAAACAGTGAAGCATATAAAAATTCTCCCCTCCGATCAAGGGGGAAAATATAGAAAGGATGAGCTTATCAAGTATTGTAAATACCATGGGATATTACAGCAATTCACGGTACCCTATACTCCTCAGCAGAATGGAGTAATGAAAAGAAAGAACATAACATTGGTGGAATGTGCTAGGAGCATGTTGAAAGGTAAGGATCTTTCGAATGGTTTTTGGACTGAAGCATTGAATATTGAAATTTATTTGAAAAATAGGAGTCATACAAAGATTCTTGAGTTTAAAACTCCTTATGAAGCATTATATGTATTTAAACCTACAGTAAAACATTTAAGAGTGTTTGGGTCTAAAGAATTTTACCATATTCCAAAGAAAGACAAAAGAAAGCTAGATTCAAAAGCTATCATATGTCTTAATTAAGCCAAGGAATATAGCTTGATCAAGGAATATATCTTGATCAATCCATAACTCTCAATCGAACTATTTTTAAGCACCTCGAAAACTCGATCGAGTGCTTAACAATTGCTCGATCAAGCACTTACAATTAGTCGATCAAGCATCTTCTTTTCAGAAAAAAGCTCCTCATTTCACCAAAAAGTGTAACCTAGCTCCATGCTTTGACCTAGAAATGAATGTAGTTGTGTGATATTTGGAGAAATATGCTCCCATATGCTACAATAACGTCTTGTCATGAAGTTTGAATAATATTGTCAATATAGTCCAAAAACCACCAGATGTCCTTATGTACTTAATGGCATAAAGTTTATGAGAGTAGGCCTTCACCCGATTTTGACCAACTCACATCACATATAGGTATTTATGACAAGGAGTAGCCCGCAGTTGGAACTGGTGGTATTTTTTCCCACCTATCATGCTTTTATGGAGGTGTAATATTCACACTATGTGTTGTGTCATATTACCCCATGTTCACAACAACAATTGTGTTATAAATGCATATAGGTGAATATATTTTGAGTTTGGTAGGTCATGCCAATGAAACCCAATGTTGATCATCACTCTACCAAACAAAACAATTATATTGTATATGGGTGAGTATATATACATATTAAATTTGGCTAGTGATTCTAAGGGTAATCAATAGTGATAGTCACCATGCTAACAACATCGGTTTTTTACATATCTCTATATGAATTTATCCATATTTGAATTCAGCGGTTGTGCCGAAAAAACCCAACGCTGATAGAGAATGAGCTAACAGTCCCTTCAAATTCAGGAAGGAAGCAAACTTAACACAACTTAATGGTTTATAAGCTCCTTACATTGAGCTCACGAAATCTCAAGAACTTTGGGTAATGGAATTAAATACTCTAATAAATTATTCATGCGATTTAAACACCTAGTCCTAGCCAGAAGGAGATTATATTAGATTGGTGATGATAACAATTACAAGAAATGTTATAATAATTCCTTACATGATAAATTACAGTCATAAACAATAAAAATTTCCCCTATTTGAATCATAGTTAGAGCTAAAACGAGCTTTATTTTAGCACCTTTGCATCGATAATCACATATTGTTGGTCATATATATAAGCTTTATTCCCAAGCATTAACACCACATCTTCAAACAGTGAAGCAACATTCATCCATTGCAGTTGAATTACATGAAGAAAACACTTCTCTTAGTGATGGCGGGCAACTAAATAAAGGGAAAAGACTCTCCACCCAATCGTAGATAGTTGTTGCCAATACGTAATTACAACCATCACCCTCAAACTTTATTCTAGAGTTCGAGTGGTCAAATGCTCAAGTGTTTGAACATAAGCACCAATTGAACCAAGAACTAGATGTTCTACCACCTCTTCCTTCCAACTACATTGCAAACAACCAATGCATAGAGGCAGTGTGGTTCCACCCAACCTTGGGAACTCCATTACTAAAACCAAAACATTATATAGTAGGGATTTGTCATATTTATTCCAGGACTTTTCTAGGATTTTTTCGTCCACCCCATCCCTTAAGAATTTTTGAGAAATACCATCTTCACCTTCTAGGTCATGGGGAATCAAGAGGAAAAATCTCCACACCTAGAATATTTTATTCCCGGATCTGCTAACCATAATTATTTTTCATCCAACATCAATTTTCTTGGGTGTCAACTGGCCTCCTGTTGGAAATGTTTTCACTACTTAGGGGGGTGGGGGCGCGAATCAGTAGTGACAATGTTTGTTAACTTTCAAAATCCTTTTCAATTACTGCAACACAATCTTCATTAATCCATTATTAGATTAAATCATATAGAAAAACATATGAGAATCATGAGAAATAACCAAAGAAATGTGTACAATAGGACACAATATTTTTCTCGTGGAAAACCCCCTCTAGTTAAAAAGCCACCCTTGTTGTTTCTTTGCTCAAATAGTTATATTAATCGTTAATAAATTAAATTATATAGAGTATATAAATGACTAATATCAAAGATAACTTGATCCTCATGTACGACCCTATCGACAAGCATTTGATTAACAAGCCTTTCCCAACATTCATTGGACTTATGAAGAAATTTGTTCTCTATATTGAATTTGCCATAACACCCACTCCACTCTTTTATTTGACTCTTGTTTCACAATATTTCAAACTGGATTCAATCTAAATTTCTCAACTAGAACAACACAACAACCTCTAACAATATAGGCTCAAAAAAATATAAGGATCTCACTAAAACAAATTTGGACTCACACAACCACTGCAACAACCCCATCAACAATACATGCAACATACATAAAAGATAATCTTATGAAAACATGATAAGAAGGCATGAATGAAATGATATACAATCCTTCCTACTCTATTACAATACTATTGCATATAATCTTGGTTGAATCATATTTTTGCAACCATGTTCTACCATTGCGATCTGCTGAATATATTCTGCATAAATATCTGCATAGTTTGCACACACCAGTCTTCACTTACTCACACTCTCCAACCTCACACATCATCACACTTCCTTCTCAATTGAACCAACCCAATAAACTGATGATCTCCATCTATTTGTAATATTATGAAATGGTTAAATCAATAATTACAATTTTGTAGTGGATCTCTATTCATATGATGGAAGTGGTTTTGGTTCATTGTTTCTTGAATTAATCCAACCACTAACTTCATTTACTAATGAATATTCTCCTTTAAAAATATTCTAGAATCACAAGAACCTCTTTCCAAACTTACATGATGAGTCTCGCACAAGAGAAGCTAGAAGAACAAATAAACACCTGATAAGCACGTGAAATGCGAAGGAATTTTAGTGAAAAACTTCGATTGCACCCACAACATAGGCTCCATGCGATGGGAACTCCTTAATCGCTCCCATAGTCCTACCTGCTAGAGACTGGAGCTTTCAGCCACTCCCATAAAACTATGATGCAAGCGACTGTAGCAGAGGATCACTAAAAACACTTTTCCTTTGCTCAGATTCTTCCCAAACTTGCTCCATTGGTTGATCATCATTAGTAAGTCCTCTGGAAGCCACTATAGCCTTTTCAACACTCCATCAATCCACTATATCAATTCCATCATCATTACAAGTCAAACTAGGTTGACTTGAATGCCATTCTTCAGCTTCTTTAACACTAAAGCCATCAAACTTCACTACACCTACGCCAACATCTGCAACCATCAATAATAGAACCTGTAACTGATCATACAAGATGAAAACTATCCATACACACACCTAGTATCATAAACATGACTTGACAGTCTAACACTATCAACTAGGTGTATTAAGTCCAAATCCTACCAAGGCATCCATACACAAGTCAATAATCTGCACTAACATCTGCAACCACCAAGCTAAGGTTTGCAACCAATGAAAAATCCAAGTACCATTTCACTAGCATAAGCCCATTCATGTACCAATCAACCATGTAGTATCTCATCCACACACAATCACATACATTAATGCCAACCAATCACCATCTCAACGTCCAAAACCAATGCTACTAGGTTGACAACAATGCAAACCAAAAAACTAAGCCAATGCCATCAATATCCCACTTTGGCATTGATGGCAACCTCAGCTAAAACAACCAGCTGACCTTTGAAAAAAACTCCTCATTCACTCCCCATTTGACATCAATGGCGAAATGTTGAGCTCATCCAAGTAATCATAATTGAATATAAACTATTCCCTGTGGACACTAGTTGTCTCTCAACAAAAAAAACAAATTTTAACCATTACCATAGCATGGGAAGTAGCATACTATAATCAGAAACACATCATATGAACTAGTAAGGTTAGATCATAATGCATCAATAAAGAAAATACTCCCCATGGTGGCATGACATCAAACAATATCTGTAGTAGCTCTCTCTCTCTCTCTTGAAGTAGCAACAACAAACTCGCCATGAACACCACTCTCAACTAGCAGCAATAGCACTCAACTCAACAATAGCATGAGAAACAAAAAATACCATGAGTAGAAACATTCTCTCTATAAAAAACATAGTATAATCATCAACAACATCTAATGTGAGAAGCATCACATCATAAGAAGCAGCATCACTCAAATCAGCAAGACCAACTATATCAACCTCACTCTCATCCAAATCAACAACAATATAGTGTAGTGGTAACAACAAAAAACCATATTTGATTAATAGCAGAAAACTAGATATGTTTCCCTTGAGCATCATCATCATCTTGTAATCAATGCCTTCTTGTTGAAGGTTACACCTCAAGGACCAAGGGACTGACTATACAATATGACTTTTGTACAATATATGATAGAAACAACAACCATCAACTTATATGAATGGTTTCCCATCAATGCATAATGTACATCAAGGTTGCCTCTCCAACATGACCATGACCAATGATATACAATACAATGTAGTACATGGTTGGATAATAAGATACAAGGCTACAAAAATGACTATGATAAGATATGAAATAGCCCAAAGATGGTTGCAACAATGCATAACAATGTTAACTGGTCATGACCCATAACCTTCCTATCACTAACTCATTATAACATGAACTCAATGACATGAAAACTTGACTACATGGCTTCATAAACAAAATACATGACTGATAACTAATGAAGTACAATATGAAGCATTTGGTTTTTACATGGCCAAAACTTATGCCTCTCCCCAAGATATACACAAATAAGCTCATTTACCAACACTACAAACATTTTGGCTAATCAACAAGATGATGAATGATAAAAATATATAAATCTCATCATGCATAAAACCATCCAAGTGTATAACATAGAGCCATCTTCTACCAACAAATGAAGTGATAGAAACAATAACCAATCATCATGAAAAAAAGAGCAATAATATCATATAACCATGACATCAACTAAGCAACATAAAACTCCAATATGTAGCAACAACATAAATATAGCTCATGAACTTCCAGCAACAACATATGACCATCATCCCACATCATCCATAATGCATCAACCAACACATCTATATGATGGCAACAATAAACATGTCAAAAATATGTGTATCATTTGAAGCATCAATCATTCACCCAAAGTAGCAGGAATCAAATCAACACATATCACATCATAAGATATGCCTCAAACTATTATGGTAACGAACCATGGATCCATGAAACAACAAATTTGATCAACAAAAACTCCAACTAGTATCAACATATCATGTCAATGGTAACCACCATATCATATATGCATAATTCCAATAATTAAGCAACAACAAATAAGATTCATAGCACATAATAAAAATTCTCAACACAAAACATCAATCACTGAATCAAACTCAAATCGTACTCCTCTCTCACATTCATACATTATTCTTAACTAACATAACCTTAATACATTTTCTGCAAGAAAAATAGATGCAGAAACTCAACAGTGCAATATATAATTAATATATGAAAACATGAGACACTATTGCAGCCAATCTATCACAATGATACAAACTCAAACAAAAAAATTTCCCCTGCAATCACAAATGTATTTGAAAAATCTAGTATAGCCTTGCAGCATAAGAATAGTCTTTAGCCATGGATGTTTATGTTTCTACTACAACTATAACTCCATGCACATTCTACTTTAGCAAATTCACACTCCTGGACAATGGCTCTCCAAAATACTATGACACTTTTCTCATACAAGAGAACCAACCAAATGAGAAACATTTCCCCACATAAACGCATGGACCAATATTCCATCAATAAACCACTAAAAAATGTAAGCATGTGAGATTCTTCCCCTGCACATGTGGCATCTTTAAATAATCTCTTGCAACAAACAACTGTGAGTGCTACAAAATCATGCAACCTAATTCTCATTCAACTTTCTGTTGGGATAGGGTCCCCTGGGTCAATGTTAAAATATTATAAGTCTCCACATTTTTGGGAGTGGAGCGCAAGTAGTGTAGGTCAATAGGAGTGAAGGGGTTTTAGGAAGTTCAAAACCCCTTACATTTTTGTATTGTTTTGAGATCTGCCCATGGTTTTCAGACCACGGTATTGTAATAGAAAAGTGTATAAAATGGTGATTTAGCGAGTCTAAGGAAATAAATCACTGGATGGATGAAATAATTTTGAGTCTAATTTTGTAAGATCTTTTTGTATTCGAGCGAATGGAAAGGCTCCTGCTGTTGAGTGTGCATGCCCCTGAAGCTGTGTGCACAGGGTCTCAAAAGATTGTATGAAGAGGATCTGAAGCAAAAAAGGATATTTGAAGTAATTCTGTGTCTATTTTTATGTACTTGTGTATCTTCTATATGTACGAGCAACTGAATGACATTAATCTATATTTTATCATAAGAACTCCGTGAAGATTTGGACCTACTGTTATATGTTATTTTATGCATGATTAGATGTTTATGTGAAGTTTATAACTTTGTTTAACTTAAAATCACTTAAGTTCATAAATAAGGGTTTGCAAGGGTTAGATCAGATTTGAAACTACAAAAAGCACCTTAACCACATCACATATCCTTATGGATGCAGAAGTCAGGTTCTAACATCCCCCAATATTGCCTCGGGTGAGACTATTTCCTGTGCTACATGAGTTGTTGCTGAAAGGCCTAGTAGTGTAGGGTTTTGTTGGTAACTAACTTTGAACCTAGGTCTAAGCCCCCTTAAGCCAACAAATGGTTTCATTGTCGGGACCAGAATCTATCTGAGGGATGTGTGATGTGGCATAAATGCATAATGACTAAGAAGGAAATCAAGAAGTGAATAGATCGAAAGTTGCATGATTTTGCAAGGTAGAAGAATAGGAATCCAAACTTATCAAAAGAAAATTGGTTACAGAGGTATCTCTACACTGAAGTACATGAAGTTTTCTTTTCATCGTTCCCCTACAAATTGAACAAGTGGCTATCCAAATTAGAAGATAGTGAACCTACTTGGAAGCGCAATGATCCTATTGCATGGACTACAAAGTAAGTCAAACCTCTTGAAGGATCTGATTATAAGGTTACAAGGGTTGTTTATTACTGGATTTATATTATTATGGGTGGTTTCATCACTGAGTTTTCAATAGATACGTTTGTGTCTTATAGTGAAGTTGAACGAAGATTCTTCAAGGGTTCGACAGGTAAGTACCTGAAATCGTTAAAAACCTGGATTAAAATGATTTTGTGTGAAAAGAGGGTTATGCCTTTACCATAATGTTTAAGAGGGGTCTGACTGGATCTATGCAAAGTTGGAAGCGATTTAGAGCAGATCGAGACAAATTTTTGGAAAGTGAATACAATCCCTTATTATGAGAATGTAAAAGTGAAGAAGAACGAAGGAGCTCTAGTACGAGAAAACGTACTGCACAGACTATAGATCAGGGTACTTCTGGAATTCAACATCCAACCACTCCACCTCCACCTTTTCCTCCACCTCATATACCTACTCCTCCACCTCATATACCTACACCTCCACCTCAACTGTTCAATATGGAGAATACAGTGAAAATGCCTATATTCAAAGGTTTGGGATGAGAGGATCCTGAAAAATTTTGGTTCGTCGCAGAGGTTGTGTGGAAATCACAGTAGATAAACGATGATGATATGAAGAAAGAACATTTAGTTATAACACTACAAGACATAGTGCTTACTTGGTACATCAAATACAACATTACTCATCTAGGTGCTTCATTGGCTAACATAAAGGATTCGTTGAATGCATAATTTATGAAGCCAAAGTCAAAAGCTCAGTGTGTGACTGAGATCAAGGAAATCAAGCAAAGGGTTATTGAGTCTGTGTGGGATATAAACTATTGATTGAAGTTCTTGCTGAGTCAAGTTAAACTTTATATTTCAGATGAACAACATAGGGATTGGTATATAGGTTCACTATTATTGCGCTTAATATTGTCATTATCTCAGCAGAAGATTAGGTCTCCGACTGAAGCATTGGAAATCGCAATGAAGCTAGAGGCCTCACCGATCTAGGATATGAATGTAAGAGTTCAACATATCCAGGCACAACTAGAAAGAATGCATATGGAGTTAAAGGATCTGAAAAAGAGAAAGGAGGTTAAGTCAGAGACACATTCTGAAGTTTGGTGCACAAAATGCAAGGTCAAAGGTCACCATAAGGATCAATGCCCTGTATTCTGAGATTATATCATTACTGGAGGTCCTAACCCACTAAAGCCAACATATTCCCACGAATGAAGAACCGGTGCAAGTACTTGGTGTAGTATTTGCCAAGTATCAGGACAAAATTCAACAAATAATTGTTCCCTATTATAAAAGTTTATATAGTCCCCAAAGAAAATATTTTTTAACTTTTGTAAATTAGTTGGTCATGAAGATAGGAATTGTCGAAGCTATGAACTAATGATGGAAAAAACTCTGTTATATAGGATGCAGGTTGAAAATTGCACGCAAAATTACCAAGGCTCACTTACATCTCGTGGAGGATTCCAAAGACAAGGAAGAGGAGGAGGAGGACGAACTAGAAGAGGTCAGGGCCATATTTATAAGGGCATGCAAAGGAAACCTCTTTTTTTAGAAATGTGAGTGTTTTTGACAATATACTATTTTATGTTTGTATTATTGATCCCGAACTATTTTGAGACTAAAGAATTGTCACTACTTTTTCTCCATTCCTCCCTAGATTCTAAGAATTGTTGCTCAGCACCATTGTTATCCTTTTTTCCTATGAGAATGTGATGTGTCCTAAAAAGTCATTAGTGCCATGCTTAGGAGGATGATCATAGAAACCCTTATCTGTTAAGTGTATGTATTATGAACTCACATTAGGATTTGGGGTTTTTATCTTGATTTACCTCGTTTCTTGCTTTATCTTACTTATGTCCATCTCACTTCCAAGTATATTAGGATCATTAACAACATCTAAAATAATTCATTCTACAAAACTAACTAAAATAAAATTTATCTTCAAAGAAAATACGAGTATCAGTAGCTGAGAATTTTCACTATAAGTAGGTTCTATATTTAGTACTCTGAATGACTCAAAATACTTCTTTCTACTCAACTATTCAATTTAATTGTCAGTCACAACACTCAAAATGGCTTATATCACTATAGTAGCTAAAGTCAAATATCTCTGATAACACTCCAAATGGTTCAAATGTTATGTTATTGCATGTGTGTTGAAATTTTAGTTTGACACAACTATCACTGGGAATCCATCCACAATGTATGTGTCTAAGTCCTAAATGATGCATGGGGTTCATACCAAGAAATATAGTTCCACAGGCTTAAAGACGTTCTTGTTTCCTTAGTTTCTAGGACTTCATTTGTAATCATGGTGAGATTGTTGGATGTTTTCCTTGTGTCCCAATTTTTATATAATATCATGGGTATTGAATATTTTTTCTTGATAATTTTCCCTTTGGGATAACACTTTAGAAATAATTTAATTCATTGCCTCACCAAAACCTACAATTTTTTGAATACATTAAGGTTTTTATTAGGTTTCTTCATGCATTATTTTCAAACATAAATTTTTTCTTTCTGAAAATCAAGTTCCTGTAGCATCATTAACATTTAGCATTAGCAGTTAAGGGATGGTCAAGCTTCTAATAATTTAATTAAAATTCTAATCAAGGGAAAATAGGAGTCTCAATTTGTAGTTATGGCATGCATGTTCTGGGCCACTTGTGTCCCTACCTATTGTTGGGAGTCATTTTGTGAATTTTACTCAAGGTCACAATGATCAGGTATAGTATTCTCCATTAATTGCTCACTATATTTATATTTTCTAGGTGCTTTGTGACAATTTTTTTAGGATTATGTAGTTGATTGTGTATAGATTCTTAAAATGAGGAGGTACTTATGATGTAGGATGGCTATCTAAACATGATGCTTTTAATTCTTGATTGGGTTATCCATATTTCAAGAAAAACAAAGAGAAAACTAATGAGTCCTACAAGGTGATTGAACACTTTGGATTTACCTTATTTGAAGATAATAATAATTATATAGATGGTTTACACTCCTGCATTTTTTTTATGCTCGAGAAGGTGGACGAGAGAGGAATGGGATGGTTTTATACTGGTGACATGGGGTGATTTCATCTTGATGGCTACATTCAGATTATTAACTACAAAAAGGAAAAAGTTAAACTTCAATATAGGTGGAAGCAACTTTAGTTAGACAATATCATATTACATGCAAATCCATTCCATAGTTATTGTGTGGCTCTTGTTGTTCCATCCCATCAAGCCCTTGAAAGTTGGCTCAAAAACAAGAATTTTTTACAAGGATTTTGTTGACATGTGTTAGAAGACTGAAGCAAAGAAGTTCAGAGCTCAATTTACAGGTCTGTTATGGTGTCCACCACTTCTATTTCATTACACATTTGTAATACTATTAGCTCTAATTTTTCCTATAATATTCATAATATCTTGCAATTCATATTTGCTATGACACATGAAATATGTTCTCTGATATAATAATGCAAGAGTTTCTTTGTTAGGGAAAGAAATAAAAGTGGAAGGGCAGGCTTTTCATGAAAAACGATGAAATCGTCACTTTTAATGGAAACTTGTGATAAGTAATAGATTCATTTTACGTACATCGAGATGGAAAAGAATATAATATATAACTATATATAATATAATATATATATATATATATCATATAATATATATATAAGTAATATAAATATAGATTATATATATAAATATATATTATAATATATATAAGATAAAGGTGATATATAGATGTATCTATATTAGACTAGTGGGCTGATCATAAGAGAGTATTAATTCCTATGGTTTGTGTCAAATATGGATGAGTGTTAGGATCCAAAAATATTGGGGCTAACTTGCTTTTTGAAACATTTATTTTTCAGGATGTAAATAAATATGAAGGATGAAAATCAAGAGGGTACATTTGGTTAAATACATTATAAGGGAGAGTAAATGGCATATTTTTTTTCTTTTGCTAAATGTAACTAATTTTATTAATGTAACAAAATGATATAAGGAGGCACCAGCCTCTGCAGAGTAAGTCTCAAATTATGCACTATTTAACAACCTATAACTTAAAGTGACTACCCTCGTCGGGGAAACCAGTCCAAAACTAGAAGTTTTTACTGCCCACGCAAGGGTAACATCATGTAAAGCCATAGTGGAATAGTTTATCAAACTGACATTAAAATTAACAACATTTTCATAAAAGAAGCAACAAAATAGACCACTGAGGTGGGGATCCGGGTACCCAGAACCTGGAAGAAAAGGAAATGTGGACCTGCTAGGTGTCGTTGGTGGGAGAAGGTTCTTCCTTTATCATACACCTATATTCCTCCATATCATCATCCTCGCCCTGTTGATCTCTCAGTGTTTCTTCTACAGTCCTAGAACGACTTTGATTATTACCTCCTTAAGGTTGCCTATGCGTTCCGGAGCATCTTCATGTCTTCTATATGCCTCTGAACTGCTGCCAAGGGCTTCCCTTTTGCCAGTGTTTGTCCTCTCCTAGATGTGGCTCTCTGGGACTTCAGTGCTTTGAGGCACCTCTCTGAATGCTACAGAAATGGTAGAAATTATGCATGGGTGATCCAGTGTACAACGAAACGGGAATTAGATCGAGTAAATGGGTTGCATAGAAGGGACAAAGACAACAGGAGGTGGAGGAACATCTTCAGTGAGTCGAGAACCAGTCATCTGAGCTTGCCCTTGACCTCTGTGGGTGGCAGAATACCATCCCGTGAGATGGGCCGTCATCGAGGGTGAGGAAACATCAGAGGGGGTCGATTCAGAGAGGGACAAGGATGGACAAATTGCATTCCCTTTTCTACCTCCCCTCCTGTAGTGCATCCTGCGACACTGATGAGACATGTTTATCTGGTTTAAATTGGACAAATGAGGATGAGGAGGAGGAATGATAGGGATGGAATGGCCGGAGGGAGCAGGAGGATCAATAATTTGCAATGAAAAATTAGGATTCAAAGCTAAAGCATCAGTTCAAAGGCTGCAAAGGAGACTGTGCGAGAAATGGGTGCCCTCGACCATCTAAATGCAACATAGTAGATTGCATCATCTCCCTATTGTCATGCATGATCTCGGATTTGTAGTAGCAGGGAGATAGTTATGGGTTAGAGGGGGAGGAATGGGAGGGAAGGCGAGCCGAATGAGCCATCTTAAGAACCAGAGTGAGGCTTCCTCAGCCTGCATAAAGCATTAAAACACCACAAATGTTGACAATGGTCTTCTAGGTGGAAGCATGGGTAGCCAGGTGGCCACGCCACATGCCAACCCAATTGTGTTGTGTTGTACCAGCATTATTAAACACCCGCATCCAAAATTAAATGGCATAGTTTTTAAAACAATTCCAAAATTCCATTTGTTTTCTATGTTGAACATTTTTGGTAGGTATGTGGAGATAGCATGCCAAAAGGATACTATGGAGTACAACTAGTCAAGGATGGAATTAATTTTATTTTTTAGACTCACAAAGGAGAGGCAAGGCCAATATGAAAGAAACCAATCATTATGTTAGCATGAGTTTTACTTCCTATGGACCCTACGGATTATGGCATATTAGGGAATGTTACCCATCGACATGTATGGTTAACCATAGGAGAAATTTTTTCTTCTATGATGCAATTTTCCAACCAGCTATCATACATTAGCTATTATATGTTGCCTTTTTCTTTCCATATTTTTTCAAAAGTTATCTATAGGTTGAACCTTTTAGCATGTAATTTAGTTGCCATGATTGTGCCTAATATTTTCCTAAAGGTTGAATACTAAGTTCCTTAGGTTTTCTTTTTTATGGTGACATTTTATTTTCTTTGTGTATACAAGTCATCTAGCTACATAGTGGAAACTATCTCCCAACTAAAGAAAACTTATTCAAGTTTCTTGCTTCTATGGGGGAAAATGGCATTGACATTCCTGATATTGAAGTGTATGTCATATATACATTTTATAGTCTATTTTAGTTTATATTCCAATGTTCATTGTCTTTCATGTACTATATTTAGCATTGTGTGTTCTTTCATTTTCAGAAGATGGACTTAGTACTAATGGTAACTAGCAAGAATTGAAGAAGGAGAAGAACATTAACACTAGAGCAACAAATGCGAAAAGAGAGAGATAAGAGAACCACTCTAGTGATACCCTTAAAGCCAATATTCCACATGAGACACACACATACAAACTAATGGTAAAGTCTTTCAATTTGGTGATCTCACCTTTAGCCTAAGCACATGGTAAAGTAATTTCTGAAATGTGAAGTTTTATTAGAGTCGTTATTTGTTTGTTTTTTTTTGTTAGAAAAGGGTTTCCTCTTGGTTTTATGTGACTTTAAATTCATCATTTGTAACATGTTGAGAAATGGGAAAGAATAATGTGTGACATCTATCTTGCATAAATTGATATTGAATGAAAGGATACAAAGTTTAACCTAGCTACAGTCTATTTTGGTAAAGATAGAGGAACATATTAAAAACATGCCTAAGAATACACCATATATAGAGTTTGAACACAAGGTAATATATGGATTTTTCTTTTGTAGATATATTCTTTTTTCTACCCAAGATATCACAACAAGAAAAATATTGATATTGTAGGAATTGTTTGAGGATCTCATTAAGGTTGACTTTTTTTAATGTCCTACTTGATTGATACCTTCTCGTGATAGGAAGGATTTAAATATGAATTACTAATTTCCTGAAACAAATCATATTAAAAGTTTATAGATATAAAAGATAAACAAAAATGTTGATGCCTTCGTTTGATTGTTACTTGACTCTCATGTGGAAGTTTACAAGAAATGGGATTGGAAAAAGGATGGGGGAAATGCAGAGCATGTCTTGGATATGATTCATTTGTTGTTGCAGATCCTTCAAGAACCAGAGCCATCGACTTTGGAAATGTTACTAGTAAGGATTCCTATGATTTTTAATGTTGTGATTATTTCATCTCATGGTTATTTTGGGCGAGAAAATGTTTTAGGAATTCTAGACAAGGCACTGGTGGACTCGTAAACAAACTTTTTATAATTGCAATGTCCATTCCATGATATCCTCTCTTTAATTTTTGATTGAATTTTGAATGTTTCCATTGATTTTGATTTGTCTTTTAACTATGAAATTGAAAATACTTGGTATCATTTCCATTTAAACAACATCCAAATCTTGAAGATGAGATTAATATTACACTATATTAATTGAAATCCTTTTAGCTATTTTGTGTTAAAAGATTTTCATGACTATTAGAAAAGTTTACTGTCATGTTGTTAATTGAGCACATGTTGTCTATATACTTGACCAAGTTCTTATGTTAGAGAATTAAATGTGTTGTGAATAAAATGACAAGGATTAGACAACATACCTCATGTTATTTGTTTTCACAAGTTGTCTACATTATGAGTTTTTTAGCATGTAAATTAGTTGGCATGATTGTGCCTAAGCTTTCTAAGAAGGTTGAATACTAGGTTACTAAGGTGTTATTTTTAATGGTGAAATTTTATTTACTTTGTTTATACAGGTCATCTAGCCCCATAATGGCCACTATTTCCCAACTAAAAAACAAAAACAAAAACAAAACAAAGAAAAACACAACAAAACAAAACTTGTTTGAGTTACTTGCTTTTATGGGGGAAAAGGACATTGACATTGTTGATGTTGAGGTATATGTTGTATAAATATTTTATAGTCTACTTTATTTTATATTCCATTATTCATCTTCTTCCATGTTTTATAGTATGCATTGTATCTTCTTTCGCTTTCAGGAGATGAACTTAGTATTGGTGGTAAGAAATAGCAATTGAAAAAAGAAGAGAACAATAAAACTGGAGCGACAAATGCAAAAAGAGAGAGAAGAGAACCGGTCTATTGATACCCTTAGAACTAATATCCCTCATAACATACACATATAGAGACTAATGGTCAAGTCTTCAAAGTTGTTGAATTCACTTGCAATGCTTTGGCAACACAGTGATAATGTTTTGAAGTGATGAAACAATATTTCACGTGTAAATTGTAATCCAACCAATATTAGGTTGAAAACTCATATTGTAATACTTGATATTTTATATAATATAATTTATGTTGTTGAAATTATTTATAGTTGCACTTGATATTATTTAGTATTGTAATTAACATATGCAACTTTGCATTTTCATATTAGATAAGCATGCACATTGTATGACAATTTTTTAATTTAGTCACAAAATCATACTAATTAATCTATGTTGATTAGTAATGAATTAATAAAATCAATCTAAAACTACTAAATTAGTAGTTGATATTGATTAATGATGAACACAAATAAAATAAATATGTGACTAAATTAGTTGTTTATAATGATTATTAATGAAAGTAAATGAAATGAATATAAACTACTAAATCAGTGGTTTATATATTGAATATGAAACTACCAAAAAACGATAAATGGCTATTGCAAATGATAGATTTGTGATTACAAATGAAAAATAAAGTTTACATATATACGACTATTAGTATCTAATTTACAGTGTCTTATAACAAGAGCGAAATTTAGTCATATTTCTTTGGTCATTAATTGGTTTCAAATGATAAGTAAAATTTGCATACATATGACTATTAATAGCTAATTTATAGTATCTTATAACACAAGCAAGATTTTGGTCATATTTCCTTGGTCATTAATTGGTTTTCTTGGGTGATCATATAGTAACATATTTTGTTATATATTTGGTCATTAGTAGTGGCAATTAATGACTAAATCAATGACCAAATTAATGACCAAATTTATGACTAAATATACTACTTGACGATAAAATTGGAATATCCAATTAATGACTAAAAGTTGGTCACGTTATAAGATACTGTAAATTAGCTACTATTGGTCACCGACTGAAAAATGGTCGTTTATATGCAAATTTTAGTCATTCTTTTAATAACTAATTAGAGATTTTGTACTAGTGGTAGGAGGAGATTTTGTAGGGATATTTTTTCCTCAATTGTTTCTTGTCTTGAAATATTGTTGTTATTCCACATTGTTTCTCAAATTTTGTATGTTTTGGAACATTGTCTTTACATAGGAAGGCTTGATAGAAGTGAGAACATTGGGTCCTATGGAAATGGTGGAAGAGATGCTATAATGGAAAATAGGGAATCTGATTCAATTGAGCAAGTTATTATGTATGATTTTTTTGCTAATAGTAATATGCTTGCTAGAATGGTTTTTAATTTGGGACAGTCTAGTGGAAATGTTAGACCCTGTATTTACCAACGTAGCTCTAAAGAGAATATTGTTAAAGGAAGACAATATGATGACACTTTTCCTCCTCGCATAATAGATCTGGTTAATGAAAATTTATTTTGAAAGGTTTTGTGCTTGTCAACGTTTAATTTATATTATTTTATTCATCTCTTATTTCATGTTTTTGAAAACATTGCTAAAGTGAATACTGGTCGACAAAGAAACTTGGAACCAATGCAGGCAATATCAGTTCCTCTAGTTCCACATGGACACTACAACAACGAAGAAAATGTATATTATTTTTGTTCGATTAAAAAAATTAAGTTATTTTATACATATTTCATTCTCAAAAAGGTTATTTTGTTTCTTACAAGCATATTTTGCTCGAGTCTAATGAATGTACAAGAATGGATTTCCATTCGTTTATGCAAGGAAATGATGCAACCAATACTCTAATTCGACACGTTGTTTCACATCATCACCATGCTAGGATGGTGTGTCGTAGAGAAAATGAAAGTGCTCCCTATCGTTTTAGTGCAGACATCCTTGACATCCATAAAAACTTTCAATTGAGGATTGCCATTTTGTCTGTTGTGCATATCACTAGTAGAAAATGAGAAATTAGTGACTAGGCAACTAAAAATGTTAGTCACCACAACCTTTTCGAGTGAAATACTGCCAAAAAGAGAAATATTAAGTGACGCAACTAAAAATGACTAACATAAATGACTAATTTAATATGGGGTTAAAGTATACGACTAGCTAATACGTAATACAACTAAAAATGGCTAACGTGGATGACTAATTTAGTCTATGAAAAAAAAATATGACTACCTAACAAGGAGTACAATAATATGAATCAGTTGTTTATGTTAGTCATTTTAATAGTGTCACTTCAACGATCTAGACTTATAAGTGGTAGCTGATTCAAATGTTTTTATAGATTGGATAAAAGGTTATACTTCCTTAAACACTTTTTTATTGGATTAGTGGATGATTAGAGTTATGGAGCTGACTAAAATCCTTAGGGTTATATCCTTTGATCACATTCATGGGGAATTAAATTCAAAAGTTGACATATTATCCAAAATTCGAGTGGGCTTACAATTGGGTCAAATACATTATGAAGAATACCTCTAAGGAGAAGTGTTGGCTAATTAGGAGATGAGACATTTCTTTTAGTTGAATACATAAATTTTCATGCATATCTACATTTTTTAATATCAGGGTCATATCCATTAAACTTAGGATACAAGTCTTTAACTTGGATATCAAGTTGTTTATCTGGTAATTTAAATGTACATTATGAACATAAAAATACTAGACTTATATGAAAAAAAATTAATCCTATGGGGATTTTGATATTGCCTAAACATTAGATGTTGCAAATATTAGAATATCACATCACACATGTGAAGCAGATTTAGTATATGTTAGATGATGTCAATTACACCATTTCATTAATATTAATTTAAAAATGATTCTTTTTTCTTACTGGAAAAATAATTAGGGAAGAGGTTTGATGACATATTGCATTGACCATCTAGGACACTAGGTGTATGAAGAGGTTTCTTTAGCTAGCACATTTTGCTTCGTATATATGATCCATGTGTATATTATATTTTGAATGTGTATTATTATTATTATTATTATCACTCAAGCACTCGAGTCTAACTCTTGATGCTTTGGCCATAAGTTATAAGTTGATTTGTTCATGGTGTTTCATAATTTTACTCATAGAAATGTGTGATTTTAATGGTTTGGTTATATATTTGGCGATTTGAGTAGATTCTACACATAAATCACCATCCTAGGATTTATGATAATTTATTTTAATTTCTAGCTTGCAATCAAGATACATGTGGATTGAAAACCTTTAGATAATTTTTCAGGGAAATATACTCTGATGGTGACTCTAAATACATAGAAACGTAAGTGTGCATAAATGGAAATGGGGTTTTTTTTTTTTTTTTGCCTCTCATTATTTTACATCTTAATTATCTATATTCAAAGCCTTTTGAATGTAATAATATGAAAAATCTTTGCCTCATCCCCCAGTTGATGATTTGGTTTGGAAATAATAACTTTGTAGTAAAACAAATTCTTGTGTTTTGTGATAATAGTCACATGTATGGAGGGATCATCTCAATTGCCATTTCTCCTTCAAAAGTCTCATTTGTTGGTATCACATTTTTTGAAGTCAAAGAACATATGTTAGGGTTCAGGGTTTTATGAAGGTCTAGTGGTTGCAGGTTCAAAACCTTGGAGGATTATATTCTCATCATAGTTGGAAAAATGTTTCTTCTTGATGTAGTTGTCCTCCTTTAGATATATTCAAAACATGGTAAGTCCATTCTAAAATTTTTAGTTCATCTTTAAAATCATGAGACTACCATTTTGGTACAGACTAATGTTTTATTTATCCTATAAAAACTTTCCCATTCTCACTTCCAGACATGAAGCCATAGATAAATACTACAGATCACTTTTGTACATTCCATTTAGAGCTCAAGCAGGAACTCCATGCTATTTTTATATGGAAACCAAAACCCAAAATATGAAATTTCCATCTCACTATAATCCATATGAGTTGAGGCCTCCTCTCTCCAATAAAATCTTCAAGCTCGCTGAAGCCATTGCTAGCCTCTCCCTGGAAGAGCGAAACAAAATTGGTCCCTTCCTAATGGATAAGTTGAGGACACCCCACATTGAGATGTTAACAGTAGAGGTTCCCGCATTAATCCGTAAGGCGCATCCGACCTCTAGTGCTATGTAACCCAAGGAAAAAAATCCTGACAGTACCACATTTGATATCAAGTTGGAGAAGTTTGACAATGTGGCAAATACCAAGTCATGTTAAACGATTGTCACAAGCTTTGATTGTTTTTGGATATTCAACAATAGATCATGGAAATACCAATAAAATATCCACAATTCTTAAGGATAATTTTCTACCATACAGGATAATTTAGGTAATCATGGCACTTAAATTGAAGCAATCAAATTTAAGTAATTTGAACAAGTTAAGGGAGCTATTACTATATCACACTCATCGCTATCATGATTTAGTTTGCTAGTCTGGGACTAACAAGGTACTTTCGTTTGCACTACATCTTTCTTTGCTTCAATGTTGTTGTGTTGACAAGGTGCTTATTGGGTTCTTTCATTTGCATGGCATAATGTTGTGCATGTTTTTCCTCTTCCTAGTCCTAAATGGTCTCAAGGAAGCATTAGCTTAATGGGATTGGAATTGGGGTCTTTTGCTTGTATTTGTTTCCCTCAAAACACTCCTGGTAGGTTTTGGGACATTTATCAGTTATCTACTAGACCATTTTTCATTGTAGGTGCTAGAATTATTACCCAAAGGAAATTTTATTTTTTGTACATAAGTCTTTTGATGGAATGAAGATAATCAAATACACAAGCTAGTATAATAAAAATAGATTCATATTTTCTTTCTAAAAAACTAAAACAAAATGGACAAAAAATTCAATACTTTTTTTTTTAAATTCATCTTGTATTATATTATGGCATAGAAATATAGATCAAATGATACATCACAATACAAATCGATGATTTAGGAAGTGACTATCTCGACATGTGTCAATATTTTCAACTCATGATAATGTATATGCACTCGAAGAATTTAATCCTACTACTAAAACTAATGACTAAGGAAAATACCAATCAGAACATCAGATTTCCAAATTCTAACATGAAGGACTGAATATTCAATAGTGTAACATTGTAAACACTGCATCTCTTAAGGTTAGATCAATTTGGCAGCAAATGGATTATAGATCTATAAAATGAGAAGTTTCAAAATTAGAACAACATGGTAAAACTCTGTAGCAACAATCACATATATTTCTATAATTGTTGAAAAAAGGATTACAAGAGATTTCTACACTAGCACAACAACTCCTCACAAGCTCATACTGAAATCTCTCATGACACATCTAACTAGAGCACCCTTTTATTTTTTATATAACAAGAATAATAGGAGGAATAAGCCTAAGAATAATCTCAGGGGTAAAGTGCTCCACATGTGTTGTAACTCCTCACAATTAATGTGCCTAAGCAAGGGAATCCATCTCAGATAGTGCACCCCCCATGAAGTAACTCCCAAGTGAATAAATGTGCCCCACATGCTAGTGTAACTACTAGCAATAGATGTAGTTCATGTGCAAGGATATCGTTGCAAAATATTGCACCTTTTACAAATAGAAGAAGTAACTCCACATAAAAAATTCACCTTGCATGCTAGTGTAATTCCCACAATGAATGTGTTGTACCTGTGCCAAGATTAGTTGAAGATAACTCCCTAAGAACTCCCACCCAGGCATGAGAATTACTCTCCATGGTGCATGTCCTCTCCAATGAAAGTTAAGCACTCAACTACTCAACTTGTTGATGGTGAGTGGAAAACATGGTAAACTAACACTCCCTCTTTTCAAGGAGTAAGTTCTCCATCAAACCAAGATACTCTATTAGTATCTCAAACATCCCCTTTTCTAGGATCTTTGATGAAAGGTTGGCCACCTATAAATAGAAAGAACATAGACAAGGACCACAGCTCCATTATATACCTAAAAATATCTTCAGAAACTTCAAAGCGTACTTTCCCTATCTAAGTTAGACTTCACCTGAAACTTGCTATGTATGGATATCTCCCCCATGGATCTTAAAACGTCCTGAAATTCGGGATTGAAAGCCTCCTCAAGGTCAAATTCATCTTTTTGACAAATTCTGGCAACAAACCTAACATTATACTTCTCAATGCTCCCATCAACTACATGCTTGATCTTATCGAATTGTCTAAAATCAATAATTGATTCTCTAATAGGCCTTAGAACATCTCCAATATCTCATTCTCAAGAAAAGAGTTATAATACTTGCTTATGGCATCCTTTCATGCGTTCTCAGCAGCTACCCCTAAAAAAAGGAGGGTTATGTCTAAAGATAGAAGACATTAGTGCAACAAAAGTAGAAAATTTCTTAGGTTGATGACTCGCCTAAGACATGGACTTAGATGCTCCCACTTGTTCCTGTACACCCTACAATGCTTGAGTAAGCCATCTTGACCTCCTGATTACACTAGAAAGTAATGAGGTCTATGTTCCTTGACTAGAATCTCACTGATCTGACATTGATTTATTTTTTAATTTTCGAACAAAATCTGGAACAACAAGATTTTTGTGTTCATTAATATTTATAGGATGTTTCTATTATTTTGAGGACCATTCATCCTCATCAAACTTCATATCCTTTCTCACCAATATGTTTATTTACACTTGAATTTATATTTAGTGAGCCTCGGATGTCTTACTCCATCCAACAAAGATCCCCTTTATATTAAAGGGTTCAAGTTTAGTCCTTTTCTCATCATGAATATGAATATAAATTGGACAAAAAAAAAGATATGGGAATGTAATACTTGTATTCTCACTAGTAAAATATTTCTTTGGTGTTGTCCTTCACGATCCTGTGAGGAAATTGGTTCAAGATATAGACAATTGCTTTGCAAGCTTTCGCTTAAAGACATATGGATAAATACATGTCATGGATCATTGTTTTATCTATCTCAATGATGGATTTATTACTCTACAACCCCATTCTTTTCACCCTCTTGATCATTGTTTCCCTGCAAAACGTATCAAAGTTCTTGGAGATGTTCTCTCCCCTAAAATTAAAGAATTTTTATCTCTTCCCCATTTGATTTTCAACCAATTCTTTGAACTCTTTAAACTTACCAGATACTTCTTCTTTAGTCTTCATAAAATAAATATAGGTTTTGTGAGAGTAATCATCAATAAATGAAACATAATATATCTTATCTACGAATGAAGAGGAAGGCATAGGCCCGCAAACATCTGATTACATTAACTTGAGAATCTTTCTTGATTTTTCCTCACTAGAAGGAAAAAAAATCTTTGAATTCTCATTGAGTGCTCACCCTATACACTCTTCAATCTTCTCTACCTTGAAGTATGGAAATCGGTACACCATATCCTTCAATAGCATAAGATACCCATGGTTCAAGTGACCAAAGTTCTTGTACAACAAATTACATAGCTTGCCACTATTATGGACTAGATTATCAAGATTTGTAGTATTGACAAGAAGCTTGTAAACGCCTCCTACCAACACACCTTTAGCTAAGAAGCAAGAAAATGCATGGTTACAATATCTAATAATGCACTTATGATCATTGAACTCAATTATACACTTCCTATTTGTGATAGATGAGATAGAAAGAAGATTCTTCATTATTTCTGGTACATAAAAAACATGTTGCAAATCAACAATATCCCCTGATGGAATCCTCAAATAGATTGTTCCAATTTTAATAATAGGATATGTAGTATTATCACCCAAATCCACTTGTATACGCACATCTTGTTCTACAAGCTTGTTGAATTATTTTTCATTGATCACATCCTTAAATGTTGCATTGTCCACATACAAGCAGCACTAGAAGGGGTATTGGTAGAGAGGCATGGAACCATAGAAAAGGTGATTTAAAGCTTGGATGCTAAGTCATTCACTCGAGCTATAGAGTTTAAATTCCTTGCAACTTGCTTCTACTACTTCTAAGTTCTTACCCTTAAATTTTCCCTTCTTTGGACATGAATGGCATAATGCCCCTTCTTTTGGCACATCAAAAATGTTACATGACTCATGTTGTTCACACTGTGATTTCAATAACATGTTTCTTCCTTCTCATCTAACATGGTTCCTCTATTCTTACCACCTTTCATCACCTTCACAATAAGAGAAAGGTCATGAGCCTCATCCATGCCTCATCTATTCTTGTTGACCTTGTTCCTCACCTTGTTTTTTCATGGATGAATACTTCCCATATATTCTCAAAAATTCGTACATGTTCTTCAGGTGAAACACCATGCACAAAATTTTCCAAACATGGAGAGAAACCATTCACTGCAATGAGCACTAACTCCTCATCCCCAATCTTCACACCTATATAAAAGCATTGATCTCTATGCTTGGTGATCTTCATGAGGAAATTCTCCACTGTGTTGTTAGATTTTTATCCTTTTTTGGCTTCGTTGGTCTTCTCCACAGTACCGAGGTGCACTTAGCATGTGGGTACATATCCAGGTCTGTACAACAATGTTGAGGGTGAATTTGTTGCAAGTCCATAAAATGGTGGTATGGTAGAAGTTTTCTTTGGTTCCTGTGCATAATAGAGTGTGAAGGAGATAAAATTTTGTAAGAGAGTAGGGAGTGCATGCATGTTGAAAATTATTTCAACATTCATGCACCAATCTTAGTATATTTATGGTTTTTCAATCTTCGGTTAAATTGAGTTTATTGGTGTCCCATATTTAGCACTTTCTAGTTTCTTAAATTCAACAAAGCCTCTCTAGAAAATTGGAAAAAAATTTCTAATGGCTCAAACTGAAAGAGAAAACCTACAATCATTAGATCATTCTTTTCTCCCAACATTATAAATACACTTTAAAACATACAAATTTTCATGTTTAGTTATGGAGTTTTTCCCTGGAGGAGATATTCACACAGTTCGGTGACGACCGTTAGGTAAGCACTTCTTTGAGCTTGCAACACGGTATGATACTTAACCCTTTTCAAGTTATGTTTCATGGGTAGGAAACTGCGATTTTGTTAGTAGTATGTTGTGATGTTAACCTATGGGTTTGAATTTCTACATGAAGTTATTTTGGTACATTTCACTTGTTCCGCATATAGTTTAAAAAACAGTGGTGGTAATTTTGGCACATGAGTTTCTTATGGATTGGTATCTATTGATAAAGTTTGGGAAGTCTCTTAAAATTTCTACTTCCACTTGCACTAGTAGAATAATTGCGAGATACTATAAGCAAATCTTGATGACAAGCTAGTTGGTTACTTGTTGCATAAGAAAATATGGTGTTATGCGATGTAAAAACAAAATGATTCCCAAAAAGACACGATAAAATATCAAACAGTTCCCAAAATAATACAATAATAGAGAAAACAACATTATACCAACTTTTAAATATTAAATTTTAATGTATATTTAATAAAGAGATGCACTAGAAAGAGATGCACATGATTTATGCAGATTTTGTCCATAACATCCATGGGATCATTTATTGTAGGGGATCTATGTAAACCCTTTTTTATTTATTGAACCTTGAAGTGATGGCATATTCCATCAAATCAAAACTCGCTATACTGAAAATTCTTTGGTCCTTTGTTTTATTTCCTTGTTTGAGATTTTTTTTGGACATAAATAGTCTTCATAGAATTACAAAAGGCCTAGGTTTTACCTGTAGGCTGAGAGTGCATGTTTCAGAGGGATTCCATTTTTTAGATTGAACATAATTTTCGGAACTATGTTGGAGCTCTCACAAATAAAACTTTGTTTCTTTTGACTAACAAGCTTTAATTATCTACCAAACTTGCAAAGAGTAAATAGCCTTAGAAATTGGTTACATAATAGCTAGGAAAAAAAGAGCATAACTTTCTAAAGAGTTCAAGGATGATTTCAATTCAACCTTTATAGCTACTAAATGATGCAACTAAGGTGATCTGAGATCCAAAAGTTTGGTTTCTTTCAATTTCTAATTCTCTGTGTTCCTTCTTGCATCTTCCTATTGTGTGAGGTGTTGAAGATGGGGCAAAAAGCTTTTTTCTTGTCAATTTTGATTGATGCCCTGAAATATTCATGTGTCCACAAGTCCATCTATGACACTAAGACTTCCCTTGGGGAGGCTCTTTAGTCCATGTGTCCACCACTTGATTTTTTTTACCTTTTGTATGAGAGGCATTTCTTTATTTTGTTAGGGGGGCTTACTTAAGTATATTGTTAGACCAGGAGGTAACTCCTCAAATCAACTGTGTTTGTTCATTTAGATTATTCATAGTTATATACATGAGGGAGTGATTCTTGGGTTTCACCTTCGGATGACTCTTCCTTTTCCATTATTTATTATTTACATTAATTACAAATGTTCACCCAATCCCCGTGATTAGGTCTCAACATTCCCCCCCCCCCTTAATCTAAAGGGAGTTGGCTGAGGTCCAAGCATCATTCTAAATCTTTCAATATTTTCTCTTCCAAGTTCTTTGTTGAAGATGTCTGCAATCTGTTCATTAGTGGAACAATGGTATAGATGGATTGTCTTGGCCTTAACATTATGTCAAATCATATGGTATTTTGTATTGATGTGCTTTGTTCGATCATGGTACTTTGGGTTCTTGGCCAAATTTGTTGCAGAGGTGTTGTCAATCATGAGTGGAGTTGAATGTACTTGTTTTACCTGCAAATCTTCCAAAATTTTCCGGAGCCACACAATTTATTTTGTTGCCTCAGCTGCTGCCACATATTCTTCCTCTATTGTGGAATCTACTAGAACTGATTATTTGCATGATCTCTAGGAGACAACTCCTAGTCCAAGACTCATATCATACCCAAAAGTAGATACCCTAGTTTCTTTATCTCCATCGAAGTTTGAATCAAAGTATCCAATCAAGCTGAAGTCACCCACCTTTGTAGTCTTGAGTTCCCTTCAAGTAATTTAGAACTCTTTTTGTAGCAAACCAATGTCCCTCACAAGGTTTTTGCATAAAGTTGGAGAGGATTCCAACAACAAACAAAATGTATAGTCTTGTAGTAGTCAGGTAGTTGAGACTTCCTACAAGTTGTCTATACTTTATTGCATCCTCAAATTTTTTTCCTTCAATGGATGTGAGCTTTAAGTTTTGTTCCATTGGATTGGTCAGAGGATTGCACTCATCCATGCCAAACCTGTTCAACAGATCTCCAATGTACTTCCTTTAAGGAATATAGACTTCAGATGTTGAGTTACTTCAATACCAACATAGTAATGAACATAGCCCAAATTAGTCATTTCAAAAAATTTCCTCAATTTCTTCTTTATGGATGCAATGAAGATCTCATTGTTCCCTGTCATCAAAATATCATCTACATATACCACAATATATACAACTATTTTTCTAACTTTATTGATAAATGAAGTTGTATCATCAAGATCATAATGTTTGAAATTGAGTTTCAAAATATGCCAAGTTAACTTTTCATACCAAGCTTGTGGTGCTTGCTTGAGGACATACAAGGATTTCACAAGTTTGTATACTTTGCGTTCATGTCCCTTCATAGCAAATCCTTCAGGTTGGGACATAAAAACATTCTCTTTCAGATATCCATTCAAGAAAGCAGTTTTTACATCCATTCAATGGACTTTCCAACCATTGTGAGCTGTTAGGGAAAAGAGTGTCCAGATGGTAGCCCATTTTGTTGTGGGGGAAAAATTATCCTCATAATCGACCCCTTTGTTATGTACAAAACCTTTTCCCACAAGCCTGACTTTGTGCTTGTCAAGTAAGCCATCAGCTTTATAATTGTTCTTGTAGACCCACTTGCAGAAAACTGGTTTGGTTCCCAATGGAGGATCACCCAGCTTCCAAGTTCCATTCTTTATCAAGGCATCATACTCCTTTTGCATCACTTCTTTCCATTCATCATGAGAAGCAGATATTTTGAAGGAAGTTGGTTCAAAATCTGTAGACAAATTCAGTTCACAATCCTAAGAAACATAAATATCAATATGTGAATCAGAATCATCTACATCACCTCCATTTTTCCTGGTTGAATTTCTTGTTCCTGTCTTTCCAACTTCATCAAGATGAACACTTCCAAGTGTCTTTGCCAGCCACATTGGGGAACTTTTTGAGATGGTTTGGGCTACTCAGTTGACTAAGTTGGGATTGAATCAAGATTGAGTCTCCCAACTCTATCAATCAGATTACTCAAAGTATCATCACTAGTTGGAGTTTCAAGTCTGGGAGAGAGTGCTTGATGAGCCTCAATATTGCAGCAAGAATGTTGCAATTCTGAAGGCTACCGAATTTAATTATCAAGCTCAGGTTCATACAAAATTAAAAGGTGTCGACACTATATTTGTAGCATATAATGCGTCCTTCCTTTTTTGCCATGATGTAATGGAGTCCATGTACTGAAATCAAACCCTAAACTAATTGGAGAAAATGAACTGAAATGGAAACCCTAACCTATTGCATGAAATAAAGTACAAGGAAAGAAATATATTCTAATTGCATAAAGATCATGAACTAAATGTACAAGAAACCTAACTTAACCCTATTTATCACATGTGATGATTTAAACTAACTGAGCATGGAATCTGATATAGAGAGTGCTAACTACTGTGTGCATAATAACTTTTTCCTTTTTATCTTTTTTCTTAAAAAATGTAAATGCTAATCTTTCTTGGTTCTATAGTAGGGGAGACATGTGTGGAGGAAAAAGAGTACAATGGTTCATATGGCTTGGACGGAAAGTAGGGACCTAATCCTGGCTTCCAGCGATGATTTTTATCAAGTCGAGCTCAAAATGGTCCACTACAGGTTTTCCTATAGGATGTCTACAGGAAGTACTAGTTCCTATAGGATGTCTACAGGATTCCCTGTTTTATTACAAAAAGTAGGCCAAAAGCTTAGGAAGTGGTCTAGAAGGTGGAATGGAGCTTGGGAAAGGTGGATAATAGAAGAATAAGGCATAGAGGTGGTGGAAACTACCCAAAAATCAAGAAAGGGCTTCAAGGTGGGTAGATTTGCTCAATAAAAATGGCAATGTTTGCTTATAAAACAAGAATTCGGATTGAGACTTTAGTGGATTTTGGTGACATAGGTGGATGGGGTGAGATGAGGTCTCCCTGAAATGTAGAATCTCCTACAAAAAAAACACGTTATTTTTTGCATCTATCCACAAATTCATCTATACATGGGAAATATTTATTAAATAGCAAAAAATTACTTAGCCTAAAAGTCAGAAATCCAAGAACTAGTGAGCTAGTAAATATATCGAATGCCTAAACTAATCAAGTGAAAAATGAAATGGTGTAATTTTTCTTTTATTACATAGAATATTTTTGTGATCTAATGCAAGTGGAACCAACTTGGTTGAATCTCATTAGAATACTCTAAAAAATATCAGAAATTTATTGTTCTTTGCTAAAAATGAGTTCCATAAATCTGGATTTGGGAATAAGAAGACTAATCCAAGTAGCTCAATGATAACTATGAAATTCAAAAGCTTTTCCAAGGATGTAATGATGCTTTTTATCCTTCAAAATAACTCACATCAACCATTTAACCCAATCCTACAACAAGAAATCATTAATACTAAATGCAGAAATGGAAAGAAATAAGAACAAGAGATGCATGTAAATAAGTGAAAAGAAGAAATTAAAATGATACAAAAGGGATTTGAGGCTCCTGGTATGGACAAGACCAAGGAAAATCAGAGACCTATGGAGGAGAACATGATTTAGAAGCTAAACATGACACCAATCTTCATTACTTTCATCAATACAATTACATCCCTTCAAGAAAATACAATGCAGCTGCAAAAATAAGAGTTTTGTCCACAAGAAGACTAATAAAAATCTCTCCCTAGAGGAAAATTAAACTTGGTACTTATACAAAATGATTAGGAATCATTCCCCATGAAAAGAGGAAGCTTTCCCCTCCAAAATCCCTTGATTAGTGAATCTCGTTCCCAATACTAGGAATCTGCATTAAATGGAATGGAACACATTCCTAGATTTTTTCAATCATTGGAGTTCCAAAATCTGTGTCATAATTCCATAATATCTTTTTGATTTCTTATTTAATACTGATCCTCCTATAGTAGGGAGCAAGTCCCTAAATTATCTCCTCCTCCAAATCTTCATAATCTGCCAATATTCTCATAATATTCCATAAACATAAATAATATTAGGCACAAATATGCAATTGTTCATAAACCTTCCTAATGAATATATTAAAGTTAAAAATATATTATCTAATGCAAAAAAGAGAGGTTTAATGTGCTGAAGGATAGTCATGTCGGCCTTAATTTATGTTTAATTCATAGGCATGGGCCTTAATTTATGTCTAATTTAGAGGCCCATTAGTGCTTCAGAAGAAGATTCCACATATTGATCCAGTATAAGAATCCCCCGTTCAAGATGTGGAATCTGATTATCAAATTCTTGAAATGATTTTGAATTTGTGAATCTATCCAAGCCACCAAGTTGTCTCTCAACAACATTGTCAACTTTGAAAGATTCAAGAAATATTACATCTCTAGATACAACAATTTTTTTATTAACTTCATTATAGAGACGGTATGGTTTGGTGTTTTAAAACCCTAAGAAGATACACTTACGAATCCTTACACCAAGTTTGTTTCTTTGTACTTTTGGTATCAAGGCATAGTAGGTGGAACCAAAGACCCTGATATGCTATGCTTTACTGAAGGAATGTGGCCATACCACATTTCATAAGGAGTCTTGTTTCTAATAGCATTAGATGGATAGCTATTCTTTATATATACAATACATAGAACTGCATCAGCTCAAAACATCAATTTTACATTCTTGAAAAACATCACGGAACGTAACATATTTAAGATTGTCCTATTCATTCTTTCAGCTACTCCATTCTGTTGGGGATTATAAGGCATGGTTGTTTGGTGTTTGATCCATTGTTGACGAAGATAGTGTTCAAATTCATTTGAAGTGTACTCTTTTCCATTATCAGTGTGAATAGAGTCAATATGAGATTGTGCATCATTTTCAATCCATGTATGAAAGTTCTTGAATGTTTGAAAAGCATCAAATTTGTTCTTCAATAAGTAAACCCAACACCTTCAGGTGTATTCACCAATAAATTTCATCATATATTTATTTCCATTTGCATAAGGAATGGGCATTGGACCGCATAAGTTCGAATGATTGAGTTCAAGTTTTCTATGTGCTCTGGAATGCGAATCATGAAAATACTATTTTCTATGCTTTCCTAGAATCCAAACATCACATTGCTCAAGTTTCCTAGGACTTGTAGGCAAACCATTAACACCATTTTTCTTCAAAAAGCGAAGGATTTCATAGTTCAAGTGTCCAAATCTAGCATGCCATAATAGACTTGATGTGAATGTATCTTCATCATAATGAGAATTATGTGAGAATTTTTGTGCACATGCAGAGGTACCTTGCAGCTTGAGAAGCCTTTCTTCTTCTACCCCATCATGACAAGTGAGTGATCTGATGCTTTTCTCACCTCAAACTTTCCATCAAACATATGAATGGAGTGTCCTTTTTGGTGGATGTGGATCAAGGATAGAAATTTTATCCTCAGTGGTGGGAGATATAAAACATCATGTAGAAGAAATTCTAGAAGACCATGAAAGTTGAGCCTGATTGTGCCAAGCCCTAGTGCCTTGATTTTTGATTTGTGTACAAAGTATACTAATCCATCAACATTGTCAGTAAATTCTTCAAAAAAATTTCTTCTAAAAGTCATGTGGCAAATTGCTCCTCAATCAAGAAACCAATCATTTTTCCAATAAGCAAGTGAAGCATTAAACAAGTCTTCATTTACTCCAATACTACAATGTGCCACAACATAGTAAGCAGATTCAAGTTCTTTACCTTTCTCTTTGTCATTGGTTTTACCTCTGGTTTGATTTATTTCCTGCTCAAGTATGTCCCAAGGAAACCTGCATGTGGATGCATCATGTGATCCATCTCTATTGAAACGTATGCAAAGAAAATCATACTTTTCTCCTTGAGAGAGTCGGCCCCCCTTGCCTCTGAAAGTTCTTCTTCCTCTTCCTCTTTAACCACATCTTCCTCTGGAACAATCTTGAGAATGATTCTTCTCCCTATGTGCAAGACATACAACTTTTTCAGAAGACTAAGGAGCTATTTTTTTCCCAAAACCTTTCTCTCTCTCAGCAAATTTATTCACAATGGATTCAAAGGTAATTTCTTTGAGGTTTCCATTTGCTTTTCCCAAAATCTTTCTCTCTCTCTCAGCAAGTTTATTCATAAGGGAGTCAAAGGTAATTTCTTTGAGGTTTCCATTTGCTTGCAATGACTCAAGATAATTTGAATAAGTGGGATAAAGTGCCTTAACAAAAGTTATCAGAGGAATGTCTAGTTCAACATTAGTGACTTTGATATCATGCATAATAGATCTTACTTTTGATGCAAGAGCAAGAGGATCATCATTTTGTAATTCAAGGCTGAAAAATTTAATCATTAGTTGGACAACTTCAAGTGCAGATTGTGAGTCATAGAGTTCCTTCAATTTTTGTAAGGCCTCAAAAGCATTCAAAAATGGTGAAATATGGTGACTCACCTCTTCATTTATAGATGTTGCAATCAAGGAATAGGCCTTGCTCTTCTTGTTTTCCCAAATGGCAAATTCCTTGTCTGAGGTAGGCTTTTCTGGTTCTTTTTCTCCTTCTCCCAAACAAACTCCTTTCCACATCTCATTAAAAATGAGAGTGTGTTTGATCTTCCCTAACCATTCTGGATAGTTCTCCTTCCTAGTGAGAACCACTCCCATAATAGATATCAATGAATGCGTTGTAAAATCTGTGTACTATAAAAAAAATACTTCTGCTACAAAATTTGACTCCTTATGGTAAAAATATAATTCTAATATATATATATATATGGCATAGGTATCTTTGAGGGACACCATTACTTAAATGGACAGTGCATGGTTAACACATATGGAGACAGGGTCTATATGGAGACAACGAAGAGTGGATTTATGGAGGAGGGGTTGTATGGAGATAGCGGAGAGCATATTTGTATGAGCCGACTGTGCGTGAGTTAATGCAGAGCACTATTACCATTACCATGCTACCACAATTATAAAACACATATTCCAAGGAACAACACTACCACAATTATAAAATGCTACCACAGTTATAAAACACAGTCTTCAAAAATATTTAATGCAGAGGCAGCATATTGTTTCCTTTCTCATGCCACTGCAATGGAACCCAATGGATACTATTCCGCTGTGCTACTCTCCATTATGGTATGGAGGCTTGTTAGAGGCTGAGAAATGTGTGTGGATTTGGATGATGGAGGACACCCTCCAGGACTACTTCAAGTGCTACGAAGAGGTTGTGGACAGTGTGATAATGCGGGATTGAAACACTAGGGCTACTCGCGGATTTGGCTTTGTGGTCTTCGCAGACCCCAATGTTGCTGATAGAGACTTGCTGGAGCCACTATGAAGGCCTGATCGAAGGTGGAAGCGAAGAAATCAGTGCCAATAAGTGAACAACAATAGTAGGGTGGCTCAATAAGACTGGTTTATGAGAATGGAGACTCACCACTTGACGGGGGAATAGAAAATGCATATGACATTGTAGGTAAGGTGGGTTCAGGCCTGAGGAGTATGGAAGAGGCCTCATCAGTATGTAAAAGGTGTCATTTCTACAAAATAGGCAAAACATAGGCAGGAGGTAGTTACAAGGGTAGAGAGGGAAGCCAAAATAGAGTTGCCTCTAATACCATGTCAAGCGAGAAGGTAACTCCTCAAATAAACTATGTTTATTCATTTAGATTGTTCATAGTTATATACATCAGGTAGTGACTCTTGGGTTTCACCTCCTGATGACTCTTACTTTTCCATTATTTATTATTTACATTATTTACAAATGTTCACCCAATCCCCATGATTAGGTGTCAACATATATCTTCTACCATTAGATTCATTTCAAAGTGTTGTAAGAATTTTTGAGGACCTATTCTTCTCCTTGACTCAAGGTGGTGGATTTCCCATATTGCTATGCCATTTCCCTTTCCATTGAATCTAATTCGAGAGATTCTCCCATTCGATCTCTCTTGGGGGCTTCTTGTGGTGGTAGTCCAAGTATCATTTTTTGAGAGTGGTGCTAAGATATTTTGATGGCCCCATTTGTCCCCATGCTCCTTGGTTTTCTTTTCTTCCCCTCATATGATTAATACATACACATACACTTATCCAACCTTAATAGTATTCTCTAGTGGCTCTTCTTCAAAATCTGCTTTAGAACTTTGAAGTTGTTTTTCTTGTTTGAATATCAACCCCTTTATTTACTAACTAGGGGCCTTATGTTTTTCATTTTACTAGAGGGTCAAGAATTAACCATATGAAAACTTGTCTTATTTACTCTATTTATGGGATGGTTTGGGGGAAGAGGGGGCGGGGAGGATTTCTTTGGGAAATGTTTGCGAAATTTCCATGGAAACCAATCCACTTCAACAGAAACTTCTTATCGTATAATTATTGCACATGGACCTAGTTATCTATTTGAAGTTTTATAGCCTTGAGAAGGCCTTCCATTTTTCACACAAATCTGAGTAGAAGAGAACATGCTTGATATTGGTTTAGCACTGTCAAAATACATGCCTTTCTTATTTATAATTTTCAAGTGTTTCATTTCCTTGGAGTACAGAGAAATATTTGGCAACTTGACCTACACTGGAACAACAAGAGTTTTCTCTTCCAGGTCAAAATTGATAGACCACTTATTTGTATCAGTGAGGCCTCATGTTTCCTCATGATCTCCTCCTCTAATGGGTTAACATTTCCCTTTGAGGCCTATGAGGAGATTCCATTCTAGGTCACAGGTCATACACCAACAAACAAGTAGATAGACCAACTTTAGGCAACTCTAAAGTTAATCCCTTGTTGGTTCTCACTTGATTATACTACTCGTCAAGTTCAGAAAAGTAGTTAGGCTTCGATTAGGAGATTCTTCCCTTTGGCCTTGGATGTTTGGAGAGTAGGACTCACTCATTCTTGTGCACTTCTCGAGATCATACAACTAGATGTTGTTAGTCTAGGTCACTTCCTGGAGGATATCTTCTACCAACACATCAATCCTTTCATTATGATTGAGGACTCCAATGATGAGCCAACCTCTTGGCCTCCTCACTCATCCTTGGCCATGAACACCTCCATTCCAAAATGAAAGCTTTAGGGAAGGTTTGACATGTGAGATATGAAAATCCATCAAAGCCCCATATCACATATATACCTTCTTTTTCACAATATGTAACATGTGCAAAGCTTAACAAAAAAACAATGAATATAGTCCAAAACATGCCACAAGTGTCCACTTCAAAACATAATTTGAATAAGAATAATAAATTCAAGAATAGTCACATAAAGTAGAAATAGGATTTAATTTTGAATTGATAATAATTTTATAGGTCACATGATCCTATTTTTATTGTTTTACTATATATTTTCTGGGAAAACTAATTTTCATGTAAGATAGTCTAGTGTTGGTATATTGTAGAGACTATAACAACTAGGGAATAATTTTATTGATAATTTAATCATTTCCTTTTACTCTATAGATTTATTCATATCTTGACACCTCTGTAACATATTTTTATACTGTATTGCAAACTGGTGCATTTATTATGTAGTTTCTTTGGATTTTGGGATAATGTGGAGATTTAATACTATGTTTTTGAGGTTGTGTTGGCTTTTCTTTTAAATAGAGCTATGTTGGTGGGTGTTTGAATGTTATATAACTTTAATATTTTAATATTATGTAGTGTTATATTTAAACTGAAAGTTTTGGGACACTTGTGGTACTTACTTTCGAATTTGATCAGTTCTTTCCATTTGAAGCTGGTATGTCATCTACTTTGGAAGGCGTTCTATCTTTTAGGAAATGTGGGAAACATGGCATCTCTCTGTTGTGGATGCTATTGCTAGAGAGATTAGATTACATGATTATCTGGTGTTTGTTTCTGACATTTTGGTGGTCTGTACAAGGTTTATTTCACATTTTTTTTTTGCCATACTTGCCAGCTACCTTTTTGTCATGCAAGCATGGAAAAATATCTAACATTATTGCCTGACACTAGTGTTTCATTATGGTAAAAGTATGTTCTAGTTGGTCTTAAGATGTATTCATAGTTGAATTCTATTATTTATTCTTATTGGGGAATTTTTTTTTTGATATTTGAATTTTAACATCATAATATTTTGATGCATATAGAAATTTGATTCTATTGGGCTTTGCATATAGTGTGAGATTAAGGAATTCAATTTCAACAATTTATATTGTTTCAGTGGTAATAATGTAAACCTTGTTTCTTCTTTGAGATGGGTTCTTTATAGTAGCTTTTATAATCCACTTTTGTATTTGTTGAATTTGTTTGGAAACTGTTATATCTTGGATCTTGCTTCAAATATTATTTATTTATGTTTAAGTCTTTAAGCAAGTCATTTTGATGTGTTTTATGGTAGGTTGAAAGATACTTTGCTTACTTTTTTGAGGATAACATTATAACTCTTTGTAAACATATCTAATTTGAAGCAATTTCTATTTCTTAAAGATTGCAGGGGTTTAACTTCGAGTTAGAACCTTCCTCTTTGTGCATGTTGATCTACATCCAAACATGTTTGTGGTCAATTTGTCTATTTTAGCAATCATACAACTTTTTCCATTGTGACAAAAGAAAAAGTAAATGAATGAAGAATAATTTGGAAAGGTTTTGATCTATTGATATCGTGAGGCATGGTTGGACAAGGTGCAACAATGAATTATGTTTTGTTGTGGTTTTAGTGGGCCCTTTTTCTTGCAATAAAAGGATAGTGTAAATGAAGTTGGTCTGAGGGTTGTGAAAGAAATTTTCCAAATGCAACCTGATGTGCTTTGTTTCCTAGTCTAGTGCAAAGACTTAAAAAATTCTTTGGTGGCAAAGAGTTTGTAGCGGTTGAAAAAATATCTTCATTGTTATTGGTTTTAGAGCTAAATGTGTTTTTCTGGTTGGATGTTCATGGCTATTATTCTCCAACCACTTGGTGAATATATTGTTGCCTCTTTAGCAATACATTTGTCATATTTGTGCATCCAAGAATGGAGAGACAAAGAATGGAACTGTTTGGATATTCCTCTTTGTGACATGGACAGTATTCAACATAATAAGAAATATCTGAGTTCTTATTTTTGAAGTCCATTATGTTACCCTTTTCTAAGCACAAATGGAGAGGTAAGTAATCATTTAAGGGAATGAGTAGTTTTCTAATACTAGAATTACTTTGGCAATGCATTGAATTTTAATGCAAGAGCATTCTTGTTTTTGGGAAAATGTTGTTATTTACATCAATTGCATACTTCTTGGCATTCATGTGTTTTGTGCATTTATTACTTGAAGGACATTCTAGTCAATTTCATGGTTTAGGGTATTTTCTTTGCTTATAAAGATATAAGATGGAAAATTATATGATGCGTAAATTCTTAAACATCACCACATTTTGTAATTTATTTTGTTCTATGTATAATATCATCAAGCAAGTGGGAGATGGTTCCTATGGAACTATTTGGAAGGCTATTAATAGGCATACCAATGAAATAATAAGTATTTAATGTTATATGGGACTTTCTAATGAAATTGACGAGGCTTTGATGATATTCTGTCAGTAAGGAATCTAGATTATTATTGTTGGTTATGATATATTTTTAAGTTTGGTAATTATATGGATTGTAAAAACTAAATCTATGTTCTTCTAGGTTTCCATTAAGAAAATGAAGAGGAAATTTTATTCTTCGCAGGAAAATATGAATCATAGATAAGTGAAGATAAGAATATTATGTATGTTCATCAAGATCTATTCTCTTACTCGTTAATGGTAATACATTTTTAATATTTTATTCACAAATAGTAATAGTTTTGGTAAGTCTTATGGTTTATTATACAAACCATATATATATAATATATATTATATATATATATATATATTATATATATATATAAACACAGTTTTTTAAAACATAACTAGTATATTTCATCAAAAACCAATATACATTCACATCAAGATCAATATATCCAAGAGCCAAAGATGAAGTGCATTGGAACCTCCATCCCACTTAAGCAAGGAATGCTATCATATCTACTTTGGCTACATGTGAAAGATAATCTTTCTTTCCTAAAAACTCAATTCTAGTATAAATCTCGAGAGCGAAATCTAGTTAAAATTTAGAAATTCTTGCAGGCTAGTTGAAACTGTCATCTTGTGAAAGGTTGTGCAACAATGGTCTTTCCATAGGGTAAATAATGCTATCAATTGGATCACATCTTACGTTCTCTTTACAACTCATCATACCATCCACTTGTCTCTAAGAGTCCAAAGACAACCCTATGGGGCAAACAAAAAGAAAATTATACTTGCAAAATCTAGTTCCAAAATGACTTAACAACTTAACAAGTCCAAGATACATATATTATTGTTTTAGGTTTATGGTAGATCTGACAACATCCATGAGTTAAACCAGTAAAATGAAAGAAATCCTTGACTCATTATTTTCTAAAATTTATGAAGAACCAACCACCCTAGAGGTTAGTACTTGTGTATTAACAATAAGGTTTGCATATGCCTTGACACTTCCTTACCCACTTTAACTTGGAATTGTGGATATTTTATATTCCACTTATAATTGTAACCAATAAATTATTTGATCCATCCTAGTGCTTGATAGATCCAAAGTTAAGATGGATCTACCCTAGTATTTGTATTTTTATTTCTATTTGTATTTGAATATTTCTACTATGCTTAAACCAACACTCTTCCAAAATGGATTGTAATAATGCAGTAGAAACAGACAAGTCAACAACCTGAAAAATTGATGATAACAATTAAAATACTGGAAGGATAGATACTATTTTATTCTCTTGTCCCACATATTAGCGCATGCTTGAAATCCTTTCTTTTCCAATCACTTCCCTACAAAAGAGAGAAGTAGCCCATGCTTATGTATGATGATGAGAAAATCTAGATTAATCATGTAGATAAACACCATCTTCATGGATAGTTCAAATTATCCCAGTTCAATTGTTTGGACATCAAATTTCCATCTTGCCATATTCACTTAGGTGTTGGTAGTCAAACTACCATCTAGAAGTATGTGTAAATGTGTGGGCTGGTAGTTTAGTTGGTATACTGCCTTCAGTAAGTCCCGGGTTCCAATCCTAGTGGTCTATGTTTTCTCCTCAAAACCTAAACAAACTTTAAGAAAGCAATTAGTTCTTGAATTTCTCTCATTATATGAGGAATCTCTTAGACTAGTCCAACATTCCTCCTCTTATTTTAAAAGGCTCTTCTTCCCCATTCTATTCTTTTAGGATTTCTTTTGGAAGCATGAGTAAAATTGACCTCATAGAACACATAATCCTCATTTATACTTGGAAATATATAATGGACAAAGAGGAAATGAACATATAATTGGTATAAACTTAAAAAAAGTTTGTCGGGTCTTGTGATATCTTAGAAATATTTGGGTCCAAGCAATTGACCTCCATGCACTACCCAAAAAAGAACACTGCATGGATACCAAAACACCTTGTACTAAGCAAAATGACCACTATATAGATGTTTGGCCTACCCAATACAATTGTACAGAAACATGTTATTGGGTGTAATAAAAAAACTAACATTTAATTGTCTATCCGGGAGTTAGTAAACTTGGAGGTGCAAGACTAGAAATGCCAAAGAAGGACTTCAGGAACCTTCAAACCTTACTTCTATTATTACAATTAAATCATGTAGAATTTGAAAGAATAAATTACAAAAAAACCTTTCAATCCTTACTTGTTCTTGTAAATGAAATGACACCAATCCACTCTGGAAACTAGATTCACTAAAAAATAATCAATCAAAGACTTTACTGAAGGAAATAAGCAATAACTCAATCATGAAAATCAAGGGATTCGAAGAAAGAAAATTTGTTCCTATCCTTTTAGTTCTTGAACTATGTTCCTATACTAGGGAATACAAAACAGTTCCTGTACTTTGTTCTTGTATCGGGAAAGACATAATAGTTCATGTACTCGACAATATCCTATTCCTTAATCAACAAAAATATTGTGATATCAAGTACGAAATCAAGAGGTGCAAAAGGGAAAACTTCCACTTAGGTAAAGATAAATATTTCAAATCATCACATGATCTTTCAAATGTAAATTGTAACTTTGAAATATAAACTGTGAAAATAATGGAAATTTTACCAAGTCTTAATGCAAATAACAAACTCTTGTGTTTTAAATGAAGAATCACCATATAAAAACATATATTCTACTTCATTCCTCCTGAAATATTCATCATTGTGTTGAGGTAAGTTCTTGTGTGTGCAAATAGATTCGATTCCAAATAAAAATGTTTCTCTTTTTAGTCTCATACTTGAACAACGATAATGATCGATTCTTGTATTATAAACGAATGATGAATAGAGCAAGAAATATGATTAAGATATAATAGGTTACACAGGAAGATTGGTGCCTTCACACAGCTGCATTATATATATAGTGTTGTTTCTTCTAATGGCACCCATAGCACAAGTGATTCGAGAGACATAAAAAGCTTCCTAGAGATAGCCTCTTGGTTGATTGTAGACCAATGCCTAGGACATCTTAAATAGAGGAGTGCATGGAATATTTTCAATGGTGGCTTTCAGTTGCACTCCAATTGTCGCGTAGTTAAAAGGATAATAAAGGGGGCTTGGTTCAATTAGCCTTCATGAAGGTAAACTCAAGCCAACACATGGATCTGAATTCTCAGGGGCTAAATCAAGCCAACATCAAAGAGAAATGCCGTGTTCTAGTGATTGGTACACAACAACAGACAACTTAATATTCCAGTTTTAGTAAAGGTGAAGAGGAGGAGAGAAATGAGGGAATTCGATGCATAGGGATGCCAACATAATCCTAAGCAACAATGTTCTAGAAAAAATATGGAAGAGGGAGGAGATGAAAGAGCAGCTGGAGTGGAGCGCTAGTCAGGGTTTTAGGCCATATACTCATGGGCACATTTGTATCCAAAATCTTAAGCAAATATGTCCACATTACAAGTACTTAAGTAAATTTCTAGCTAAAACAAGTATTGTTTCTACTTGGTAACAAATATACAATCATGAAGAAGGGAGAAACTAACAACTTCATCGCAATATTTTAGAGATAGAAAAAAATATATTGAATGAGATTACAGAGGGGAAAACATATTGCACATTGATCTTCTTAGAATCACCAGGGAGTTTCATTAATACTTGAAGGCTCCAAATAACCAGTCCATTACATTCAGCATGTGTTGCTCTAATCCCTCAAGAATAGGAAATTAGAACCAATTTGGAACCCAAGAATTAGGACCTCTACGGGTGTAGAATTCTCGAACCTCTATTAAGTGTTTCTCCCCCTTATTTATATAGAAAAGGGGGGACTTTGAATCAACATTATACAAAATATCTTGGCCCAGGGCCAGCTATCAAAATGACTAGTTGTCTAGGCCTTCAATAACTCTGCTGCCCAAAATGATGTCCTAGGATTTGATTCCTTTCTTGAAAACAAACAGAAATTACAAAAGAAAAGAAATTACAGAAAAATAGAAAAGAGGATACTAAATGATGATAGAGGAAAATATCTTCATTTGGTTCCCATGAAGGCCCATAATAAGGCAATGTCTCTACCACAATGTATCCCTCCTGCTACTTTGCCAGTTTATGTCGCTTTCACCTTAACTTCCTAAATCGCTCGTTCTCCAAAGCAGGGAGTGGGTCGACTGTGAGTTTCATGTTATCGACTAGAAGTGGAGAATGTCATGGAAGTCCTCTGATGTATGTCTGAGTGGAGCCCCATACTGAGCCATTAATATTACAGAGTCCCCATACCTTCATTTACTCTCCGAAGATGTGTAGCGAAATAGTCAAGTTCATTTCTGAGGCCATTGTTGTCCTCAATTTCTTGTTGCAGAGGTTTCTACTAGATTAGTCAATATCTCTCTCCAACTACTCCATGCCTTCATTTAATATGTCACTTGTCGACCTATACGCTAAAACATACCCTTGTCATCCCACTTATTGGAAGCAAAATATATATTTTAATGTTCATTGATATGGGTTGTTGATCTGGGTTGATTCAATCTGGGTTGTTGATTTGAACCTACTGGTATCACAATTGCAATATAGGAGAGGGCCTATGTTATGAAACCAGCTCAAGAAAAGATAGAAAAGATAGATCAATGCCTTAGAATTTAGCCTCTTCGAGGGGGAAACCTCCTTTACATTACATAAATGAACAATTCTTGGATGATACAAAATGAAAAGACCCCCTTTCTATATATAGGAGTCTAAGTGGTAATTATATAATTAGAGCCTACATAACAATAATAATGTAAGGGCACAATAATAACAATAGTGGGCTTCTATGGGGCACAATAGTAACAATATGGGCACTACATGGGTACATCAATATAATAAGTGGGTTGTACTAATAACAATAAGGGGTTACACTAGTAGTATAGGGGCCTAACAAAAGCTGACTCCGATTTCCAGCTCAAGGAACTCGTCCTTAAGAGCACTGACTGCTCACCTATTCGGATCTTTGAAACAATGCTTCTAACCTCTTGAAACTTCTTTACATTCCTTATGACCTAATGACTGTGTATAAGCCTTATTGATGTGCCCAGGATTTGCTTTTGTTTCCTCTAGGAGCTCGGTGCTGTTGACCCTGCCGCCTACACCTACCTACAAGTCAGTGAGAAAAGCCTTCAACCCCACAAAGTGTGGTTGGTGGCAGGGAACTCAGAGAAGGGGCTGTCACACTAAATCCCTTCTTGCTCTGTTTAAGCTATCTCTGAGGTTAGCTAAGGGGGGTGGTCCCTAATGAAAATTTAAGTTAAAAAGAGATGCGAGTTTCTAGGAGAATTGTTAGAGTTAAATGGATTATTTCTTTAAGAATTATAAGCAAAAAATGATATGAGCAATAACCATCATAAGGTAAGCATGAAATACATAAACAACTAGTGCCTTCCAAGTATTTTCTCTTTAAGAAATGAAATTGTATTTTGCTTAAAACAAAAGTAGAATGCTTCAAAAATTGAAATTAAAGCAATCTTGAAATGGAGACAAAGATGACATGAAAGAGTCAAAATGATAATCTACAATTAGTGTACAAGAACTAGATCAAGACATGCAAGTAGAACTCCATACTTGTCTAGTTAAAACAATGTTTTAGGTACAAATAAAATCCTTGAAAGCACAAGATATTGATCAAGAAAAATATTTAATTTAAATTTATGTGATCTTAGTAGGCTAAAAGAAAGGAAACTTCCTCTTTCAAAATTGTTTGATGAGATCCTTGAGGCAAACTGATTGGGTCCTTGTATTCTTGATCTTGGGAGTTAGTTTGTTTATTGAAGAGCTACTCCACGTCCAAATAAATCTACACACTTGGAAAAATATGTCAGCAATCATAAGGGATTAGATTATACAATGGAGGAGAAGGCTAGAGATTTCACCAAAAATCTTCTAGTCTACTCCATGTCCAAGTAAATCCTTCAACCAAATCTAAAGATCTCTACACACTTGGAAAAATATGTCAGCAATCATAAGGGATTAGATTATACAATGGAGGAGAAGGCTAGAGATTTCACCAAAAATCTTCTAGTGCTCCTCTGCCTAGAGTATTTCTCTAACCCAAAAACCATACAAGATAACTTGCATATGTTAATCCAAACAAGTGGCAAAATGATAACTAGCATAATCCAACATACACGTAGAATATAAAGCACAACAATTGAAATAACATCACCTCAAGAAATGGAAGGAGAACACCAACACAATAGTACCCCAAAGTCTCTTTTATTATATGAAAATGAATACAAAATCCAACAGTCTCTGTAAGCCCGATAGCTCATTTTATGATACAATATGAGAGTCAAAGGCTCATTTAAATAGAACTATGGGAGCCAATCCCAATGAAAGATGAAATGACAAGTGTAGCAATGGAGATAATCCCAATGATAAATTGAGTTTCCAAGTGGCCACATGACTGAGATCCCAATGAAGATGAGAAATGGCAAGTGGCATGCAGATGATGATCCAAAGGAAATTCGAATTTGATAAGTGGAGCTCCAAAGCCAAGTGTGTAAGTTGATTTCTAAGATGTGACAACGTTTTTCTTGAGACTGGACAACATACTCATGTGCCAAATTCGAATATCCTTTGATGGCTGCCATGTGTGGAGTGTAGACGCTGGACATGGAGCACATTCCCCTTGATTTCTCACCAAATCCATCAAAGGAATGCCACCTCTTCTCAAATTGTTGTTTGTACCCTGTTCTAGACTGCATTTAGCTGTGCATTTCGTTGCCTCTAAACTGTGGTTCGTAGACCACTTGTAAACTGCATGTGGCTGCCAATTCTGATCTGTGTATCCTCTTGTGACTGTCTGTTTGATTGTGCCTGCGTGGACTGTGCATGGAATGGAAGTGGACAAGAACTGTCCCATGTGGCAGAGTTGTCCCCACTAAAACTGATATCAAAACATGTGCTGCGTTATTAACTTTAGTTGCTGGCTGAGTGAAGTTTCTTTGCTGGCAGCGTACATGAGACAGTGCTTTGACTTTGAATTTTATGGCATGTGCATATTTCTCTTTTAATTGCCCATACATTGCAAAGGAGAGTGAGGTGGGGTCCATTCCCCATTCACTAACTTTACCCTATATTTTAATTCCATCACATTTTTCCCCTTTTTTTAAAAATTAAATCTAACATGAATTTTTTGTCATGTGTAATACTTCATGACTTCATCTTGAAACAACTTGACTTCTTTTGACTTGGCACTTGGCACATTTGACTTTGACTTGTACCTTATGTGGTGGGCCCCACATACTTGCCACATCAACTTTGACTTCTCCTATGAACTTCCATGTCACCTTTCGACTCTTTTTTGACTTTGAAAAATTAATTATTTTTTCCAATTATGAATTTTTTCCTCATATTTGCCACTGTCATTAGGAAAATCAGCTTTTGAGGGACTATAAGTCGTTTTTTGACCCCCAAAATGGGTCCTAGGATTTATGCTGGGTCTCTGAAGATGAATTTCGAGTAGTCATACGCCCTAGATATCTCCTAAGGCCACTTGTTTACACCATTACATAGAAAATAATTAAAAAATCTCGTTTTGCGGGAAATTTTTAATTATTAAAATGTCCTACTTAGACCTAGCCAAATTTCACGAAAATTTTTGTGTGATCTAGTATGGTAATATACATTGACTCTAGATACTAAGATGTGTTAGGGGCTCAACCTTCAAACCGTCACCCCAGCTTTGGGGTAAAAAGCACTGTTGATAATATCAACAATATATTGGCGATATTCGAAAATATCGCGATATTTTCGGCAAAACGATATATTGCCGAGAAAATATCGCGATATATTCTATTTTGAAAATATCACATATCGGCAAAATATTGCGATATTTTGAAAATATCGGCAAAATATTGGCTATGTTTAAAAATGTGAAAAAATTATTTTTTATGCTTGCCGATATTTGCTGATAAGATATTTTCTGGACCCTCGCCGATATTTTGCCGATACCGACATTTTCAACACTGGTAAAAAGTGAGTGAAAAAACCCATAAAATTTTCCAACTCTGAAAAAGAAGGGATAATTAACTAGATAAAAAAACACTCCAAGGTGTACTCGTTTGTTGATCAAGTCCTGACATCCTATGCCTGTTATAGGCTCAAAAAGTCATCATTACTAGTATCACTTATTACAATTCCTCGTAGGGTGTGGAATTTGGGTACAAGAAAGATGATGAGAAGATAGAAGTAGAGTTAAAAAACTCTGTTGACTGATGATATATGATGGTACAATTGTCCTCTGGATCATCCTTGGGTGTGGAGTCTTCATATAATCATCAGGTGCCACTCCAGTGGTCAACGTTTGGCTCCATATAGGGATGGATGCTAGATACAAAGTGATAGTGTGCAAGAACCTGGAATTTGCATCGACTGACAGAAGACATATATCAACAGTATCCATTCAAAATATCATCAAATGAAATCAAGTATAGAAATGAAGATATTGAAATTTATTCGAAGAGCATAAATGATAATTTATTCATGAAATAAAACTAATTACACAAAAATGACAAGGGATAAGGTTAGAAATATGATACAAAAAGATGCCCCATGGCATCAGATGTCTTCGGTGAAATCCATCTTGAGAACCTGCCTACTCACAGGCAAGTCGATATGTTCTTCCTTTGATGTGCCTTGCCCAATTCTGACTATCTTGGGACTATGACTTGCCCCAATATTAACATGTTTGTGGCCATCAGATATACCAAACCTCTTCCTTTTCCTTTTCCGACTATTGATGCGTTGAGGCTTGATCCTACTCAAAACTGGCGGTTCATTTTTTATATCTTTTTTCTTTTCTTCTTGGTTAGCTGCGATGGTGATGATGATGCATTTATTGCCAATCCTACTGCTTTGTCTTGAAAATTCTCTGATGGAAGATTTGAAGTACCCCAACTTTTTGAGCTATGACTGATCTCTTTGTTTTTAATCTGTTTTGTAAAGGGGGGAAGAAAATTTGTCAACACTGCATCACTTCCTGTCTGGCATGATTTGTAGATAATCTCATTGTTGGATTTCCTTGGATCTTCAACATGATGTATTTTCTCTAACTCTCGATCAAGTCTGACAAAGGTATTATCAGGCATGGGCATGGTGGCATATGATAAGTCCATGTGAAGGCCACCACGTAGATCTAATGCCCATTTTCTTGATAGGAGCATTCCCCATGAATCAGGAACATCTAACACAACAATATCCATAGTCATTATTCTATCTCGGTATGCAGCTAGGAAAATCTGTAAATCTTTAATTATCCCACACACTTCAATTCTTTTAGAATCCATTGAACACATGTTGTGATAGGGCCTAGATATCCTTAAATTCAGTTGCTCCATGACTTTCTTGGTCATGACATTTGATGAAGCCCCTGAATCAAGCATGCAGTTGTGTAAAAGATGATCATTCACTTTTAAAGAAACATAAAAGGGTTGATGATCTTCGTTCCCCACATAACAATTCATACTTTTCAATACAATTTCCTCATCTTTAGGTTCATCACTAGGCTTTTCTCGGCTTTGAGTAACTTCAGTGGCACTTAGTAACTTGGCCCTTTGAGATGGTATCTTTAAAAGTTCTGTCATTGGAATATAAACCTTTGCATTGTTCACTCAATTGCCCAAGTCAAAACTCAATTTTGAATTAGGAGGAGAAAAATTTCTATGATTATTCCAGTCTTGGATATCCCTTCTCTGATAAGTCATCCCTTTGTGTTTTGCCATAGCAAGACTCTGTCCAGATGTATCTTTTTCCCCAAAAATCTTAGTGACCTCGTCAAAATTTGCAATCATATTGTAAACCCCAAGATTATTAGGCCTATGGTCAATCTCTTGATTTCTCTCAAAGGTGTATATCTGATCTTCCATGGAGAACATATTGATTTGACCACTTGTCCCTCCTAACATGCCACTTCCCATGATTCTCTTCACATATGGGCATGCGGCTTCTTCATGGAGCTCATTACGTGGCCTACAAAAAGGGGGAATTTGATATACCATGTTGGTGGATTCCAATGGATTTGGATGCCTATGCCCCTGTCGAGGGCCTTTATTCTTTGCCATCTGTCATTTGGCCTAGTTTGGAATCTTTGCACTTGTGACCTCTCCCCGGCCACCAACCTATTTTGCATGGCTTGTATTTCTTTATTGTGATTTGCTTCCATGCTCTTGATGAGTTGAGTTAATTCTTTAATAGGATCATGCATAGTCTCTTCCATGGCCTTGCCTTTGGAATCATTTGATTTTGATGGCCCTCTATTGAAACCAGGAATTTCAGATTTTCCTGATTCTTTCTAGCCTTTTCTATCTTTAAGGCTTCAAATTGAGCTACACTTAGATTCGTAGGCTCCTTCTTCCTCAACTCATAGGCAATGTCATCCCCAAAAGCATCTAGATATGAGCATAAAATAAATTCATCAAGAGGTTTTACAGTGGCAGGCATGCTTTTTACTAATTCATTATATCTCTTGTTAAAATCCTCCATGGTTTCATTCTCATTTTTCTTCATGTTGCGAATGGCATTGATCAAATGCCTATTTTCCTTCTTCTCTCCAAACTTATCTAAAAATGCAGTTAGAATGGCTTGTAAAGAGTTTATATGAGTTAGCAGGTTGTTTGGTGAGCTAATCAAGAGCATCCTCTTCTAAAGATAAAACAAAAAGTCTTATCTTCACATCCTCATAATTAACAGTGTTACACCATTTAAAGATACAAACATTAAAGTTTTTCACATGTGATGTAGCACTAATGGCATTGTTACTTTGAAAGGAAGGCAACTTTTCAATAGCCTTGTCAGGGATATTGTGAGGATAACCATTTATGTTAGTGAAGTCACAAGGAGCAAAAAGATCATTCATGATGCTAGGCTCTACTTGTTCTTGAAAAAGCAAATGAATATAAAATATAGCCTCTTGCCCAAGACTAATAAGAGCTCTACTACGAGAAAGTCTATTCAACCTCTCTCTAAAAACCCTTTCAGGATCAAGAGAGGGGCTAACTAGACCACTTGAATTTCTCCTAGTAGAGAATCTTGCAAAATTTGGATTGAGTGGAGTGGCCACTTGAGCAAGAATCTAAATCTAAAGTTAAAAAATGCTAAAACCAAAAGGTTAGTCGATTTCCCAAGTATAAGAAAGCTTGTCCCCGACAATGGCACCAAAGATGTTGACCCTGCTACCTACACCTACCTACAAGTCAGTGAGAAAAGCCTTCAACCCCACAAAGTGTGGTTGGTGGCAGGGAACTCAGAGAAGGGGCTGTCACACTAAATCACTTCTCTCTCCGTTTAAGCTATCTCCTAGATTAGCTAAGGGGGGTGGTCCCTAATGAAAAGTTAAGTTAAAAAGAGATGTGAGCTTTTAGGAGAATTGTTAGAGTTAAATGGATTATTTCTTTAAGATTTATAAGCAAAAACTGATATGAACAATAACCATCATAAGATAAGCATGAAATACATAAACAACCAGTGCCTTCCAAGTATTTGCTCTTTAAGAAATGAAATTTTATTTTGCTTAAAACAAAAGTAGAATGCTTCAAAAATTGAAAGCAAAGCAATCCTGAAATGGAGACAAAGATGACATGAAAGAGTCAAAATGATAATCTACAACTAGTGTACAAGAACTAGATCAAGACATGCAAGTAGAACTCCATATTTGTCTAGTTAAAACAATGCTCTAGGTAGCAAATAAAATCCTTGAAAGCACAAGATATTGATCAAGAAAAGTATTTAATTTAAATTTATGTGATCTTAGTAGGCTAAAGGAAAGGAAACTCCCTCTTTCAAAATTGTTTGATGAGATCCTTTAGACAAACCGATTGGGTCCTTCTATTCTTGATCTTGGGAGTTAGTTCGTCTATTGGAGAGCTACCTCACGTCCAAGTAAATCCTTCAACCAAATCTAAAGATCTCTACACACTTGGAAAAAGATGTCAGCAATCATAAGGGATTAGATTATACAGTGGAGGAGAAGGCTAGAGATTTCACCAAAAATCTTCTAGTGCTCCTCTTCCTAGAGTATTTCTCTAACCCAAAACCCATACAAGATAGCTTGCATATGTTAATTCAAACAAGTGGCAAAATGATAACTAGCATAATCTAACATACATGTCGAATATAAAGCACAACAATTCAAATAACAATGGAGGAGAAGGCTAGAGATTTCACCAAAAATCTTCTAGTGCTCCTCTTCCAAGAGTATTTCTCTAACCCAAAACCCATACAAGATAGCTTGCATATGTTAATTCAAACAAGTGGCAAAATGATAACTAGCATAATCTAACATACATGTAGAATATAAAGCACAACAATTGAAATAACATCACTTCAAGAAACGGTAGGAGAACACCAACACAATAGTACCCCAAAGTCTCTTTTATTATATGAAAATGAATACAAAATCCAGGAGAGTCTTCGTAAGCCCAATAGTTCATTCTACGATACAATATGAGAGCCAAAGGCTCATTTAAATAGAACTATGGGAGCCAATCCCAATGAAAGAAATGACAAGTGTAGCAATGGAGATAATCCCAATGATAAACTGAGTTTCCAAGTGGCCACATGACTGAGATCCCAATGAAGATGAGAAATGGCAAGTGGCATGCTGATGATGACCCAAAGGAAATTTGAATTTGATAAGTGGAGCTCCAATGCCAAGTGTTTAAGTTGATTTCTAAGATGTGACAACGTTTTTCTTGAGGATGGACAACATACCCATGTGCCAAATTCGAATTTCCTTTGATGGCTGCCATGTGTGGAGTGTAGACGCTGAACTTGGAGCACATTCCCCTTGATTTCTCACCAAATCCATCAAAGGGATGACAACTCTACTCAAACTGCTGTTTGTACCCTATTCTAGACTGCATTTAGCTGTGCGTTTGGTTGCCTCTAAACTGTTGTTCATAGACCACTTGTAAACTGCATGTGGCTGCCAAGTCTGATCTGCGTATCCTCTTGCGACTGGCTGTTTGATTGTGCCTGCGTGGACTTCCCTCAATTTGCTGCGTATGATTTAATTTGCTGGCAGCGTATGTCTTTGGCGTGCATGGAATGGAGGGGGACAAGAACTGTCCCATGTGGCAGAGCTGTCCCCACTAAAACTAATATCAAAACATGTGCTGCGTTATTAACTTTAGTTGCTGGCTGAGTGGAGTTTCTTTGCTGGCAACGTACATGAGACAGTGCTTTGACTTTGAATTTTATGGCATGTGCATATTTCTCTTTTAATTGCCCATACATAACAAAGGAGAGTGAGGTGGGGTCCAATCCCCACTCACTAACTTTACCCTATATTTTAATTCCATCACATTTTTCCCTTTTTATTTTGAATTAAATCTAACATGAATATTTTGTCATGTGTAATACTTCATGACTTCATCGTGAAACAACTTGGCTTCCTTTGACTTGGCACTTGGCACATTTGACTTTGATTTGTACCTTATGTGGTGGATCCCACATACTTGCTGCATCAGCTTTGACTTCTCCTATGAACTTCCATGTCACCCTTCAACTCTTTTTTGACTTTGGAAAAAATAATTATTTTTTCCAATTATTAATTTTTGAATTTTAATTATTCAAACATCCTACTTAGACCTAGCTAAATTCCACGATTTTTTTTTTGTGATCTAGTATGGTAATATACATTGACTCTAGACACTAATATGTGTTAGGGATTCAACCTTCAAACAATCACCTCGACTTTGGGGTAAAAAGTGAGTGAAAAAACCCATAAAATTTTCCGCCTCTGAAAAAGAAGGGATAATTAACCAGATAAAAAAACACTCCAAGGTGTACTCGTTTGCTGATCGAGTCTCAACATCCTAGGCCTGTTACAGACTCAAAAACTCATTATTACTACTATCACTTATTACAATTTCCTGCAGGGTGTGGAATCTGGGTACAAGAAAGTTGATGAGAAGATCGAAGTAGAGTTAAAAAAACCAGTGTGGAAAAAGTCCCAAAAAAATCGGGATTTAATCCTAAAAACCCGATTTTTTCAACAAAAGGAATATATCGGCCGACTTTTTGCCGATTTTTTCGAAAACGATTAAATCGCGATTAAATCGAAATATTCCCGATAAATTCCGAATTCGATCCAAAAAATCGTTTGGAAATTTTTTTAAGTGATAAAATGACGGAAATGGTTTTTTAGTCGGGTTATTTCGTGGGTTTTTCATTGCGATTGAACCGGTAACGGAGAGCAGAGAACGAGGGTTTGCAACCTGCTTTGCATCGTGCACGCGTGGAGAGGAGCCAGAGCCACGATCACGGTTCACCATCTATCAGTTATCACCGTTCAGCAAACTTGCAAAGGGTTCCGGTTAAGTTGCAAAGGGTTCCGGTCTGCAGCCACGGCCCACGATCTATCACGATATCTACTATCACCGTGACTTCATTCTTCGTTCAGTTTTCTATTGCGGAGGACCGGAGGTTATTAAAATTTAATATTTAAATTTTATTTGTTGTGTAATAGTATAAACTATAATACAGTAATACTAAATTCTAATGAATCAAATTAATAAATTATCAGTGATAACAGTGAACACTATAATTTATCGGACCTCGGTTTCCTGTTTTTAGTATTTACTAATGTATCGGACCTCCGGATTCCATAATACATATATGATATTACATATGCGGCTATGCTATTTCTGCAAGCCATTTGGCATTTACAAAGAATTTAATAATTTATCAGTGAAAAAAAAAATGAACAGAATGGTATTTCAGTTATTTAAATTTTGGATCAGTGAATAATTTCAATGCTATTTTTCAATTCTGGTAATGTTTTTCAATATGTTTGTCGACCAATATGAATGGTCTGTGGTTTTCTGTTAACCTGTCTTGTAGAGGCTCATGTCAAGCACTCCGTTTTAAGGTTCATCAGGGTATTAATTTATCAAATGAAAAAGAACATAATAAAATGAAAAAGAACAGAATCAAAACATTTGCCATTAACAGTTCCAGGCCTTAGCTATATTAGTATATTACTATATTGTTTCTTTTACAGATAAGTTTTTTTTAATAAAATTTAAAATATCAAAAGAACAGGGAAACTGTCTCCTTTCTGTGCATCAACTGAGCTTTGACTATGGGTGACCATCAAAAATACAAATTGCACCTTTTTCCTGAGCAAATGCTCTCCATTGTTTTACCACTTTCTTTGCGTTCTTTTCATTGCTACTATTTTAATTTTTGATGGATCATTGCTAATTGAATTTGTTTTTTTTTGTGCCCAGGTTTAAACTTTAAATTCCAACTCAAAGTTTAAAACAAAATGCCGAGGATTTTGGATTCTATGTGGGAGTTTGGTGAGCCTGATGTTATACCTGAAACTGGGGCGCTCAATAGAATGTATTTGACTTGCAAGTTGTGTGGCAAGCATATGTCAGGAGGCATCAACAGATTAAAATTCCATTTGGGGCAAATTCCGGGCCAAAATATTGAACTTTGCACAAAAACAACTCCAGAAATCATCCGACGGGCCATTCAATCGTTGATGGATAAAGATGAAGGAAAAGACACCAGGGC